>DVQP01000404.1:0-23644 GCA_018231745.1 Danaus eresimus
TGGACCCGGCACCCGCACGGTGAATCCATGGAATGCTGAGAGGTTTCGTCTCATTATAGGAAAGCGTATAAAAATCGCTAACGGGATGCAAACGTTAAAATTATGGTTTCTTCTGATATGTGCATTTTTATACACTAGCCACTAACTCGATTATAAAAACGAGCTGAATAGAACGTTTGTTATGTAGGTACATTACGAAACAGTATTTTATAATAAAACCTAGTAAACAATAAATATATAGTATATTATATTACATAAGTAATCGCCTTCGCAGAAGATGTAATAATGAATTTCAATATGATGCACGATTCTAAGTACAAAGATGATTTTCATATAACAAAATAATATTAGATACAAAATCTTGTTGAAGAATAATCTTTAATGTCTTTCACATTTTCCAAAATTACCATAGTTTGTTATGAAAAAATATATTATCATTAAATTATGAACATCTTCATAACAGTTACATTGAGATTACCGCACAGACTGATGTATATGCAAATAACTTTAAAAAAAATAAAACATGCAAAAAAACAGCTCACGTCATTCAATTAACCCACTTGTCTATGGTCGGTTTTCAATATATATCAAAAAAAATTAAATTAATCAATAAAGATACAAGATATTACTTCATCTTAAACTTTACAAACTGTTTGTTATAACATTATAGCTGCGATATATATAATATATATTTTAATAGTTACGAATAAGTAATCATCGAATGTATTTAGGCATATGATTTTAGTAACTTAAATATAATCCCTCACCTGGACATTGTTCCGTGGGAGTTTCGTCACCCCGAACGGCTGTAATGGAAACCGCCAAAAGTATCGCAACGGTTAAATACTTTTTGTCCATATTCAGTTTTGAGACGACCGCTTGCTAAAACTGACAAGCCTCTAATAAAGAAACGCCAGATCTAATCAAACCTGTTTGAACGTCAACTGAGCCAAAGGTCGCTATTTGCAAGATCGCGAACACAAAGCGAACTGTCGATCTTCTAATTGGATACAAAGACGAGCTACTTCACAACCGAGCGCTCGTTGGAAATGCAATCCCTAATCCGATTATTCTTACGTCACGTGAAAATAGGACTTCCCTTAATTGTTATTAACCGATTCACTTTTGCTATACAAGCAAGCGGAGATTCAATATTAATATAATCGCAATAGAAGTTACGAAGCCACATAATTAATGTGCATAATATGATAAAGTTTCTTACGTAACGTTATTGATGTTAAAAAGGACGCTTTGTTGAGTGTTTGTTTTTCACATTTCCGTCACGCTGCAATGAGGCAAAATGTAAGACAAGATCTTAAAGAGACGAAACTTTTCAGCATTTCATGGATTCACCGTGCGGGTGCAAGGTCCATCGCGTTGCTGGGAGAGAAGCTTCAACAGTGCCTGGGACTTGCGGGCCAGGTGTAGGTTTAAGGAGCCCCTATCAAACGGGCGTTAAATGCATTTACTACCACAATCCAAGCTCTCTTCTCTACCTAACCAAATTAGAAACGAAACTACTAGGGCTGCCTTCGTCACACGTTCCAAGCATACATGCGTGTTTGTATAGCAGAAGAATTCTCCTAAATGGAAAGCGGGATGATAAATTACAACATACATGGCTTGATTGGTCTACACAACACTAGGGTCACCGAATCCTAAAAAAAACTAAAATTGAAGGCGAGTTTTGTTGTCATTAATGTGAGGTCAGTTTTTTGTTCGAAGACAATCAAAACTGGAATTAGAATAAAAAAAATATATGCTAATTATAGTCACAGAAACAAAACGCTGTTAAGTAACTACATTTTATACCTAGTTGGTAATTTTGAATCAGATTTAAAAATATAAATAAATCGGAAGATATTTAAAATTTTAAAATATATCTATATTTCGTCTATTTAACAATCATATCATTTATTTATCTTACTTGTTTTTTTCCATGCTTTTATTAACATATTATAAGAAATAAATCATACATAATAGTTTAATGTTCAATAGGTATTTATAAAAATTTAATTATTTACGGTTTGTGTTAAGAGTTCACAGCTACAAACAGAGAGGTCGGAAAAAGTCGGACTAAATCATAACAAATTGACGCTACTGAGATCCAAAACTTTGGAGATTTCATAAAGAATTAAAATTTTAATACATTTATTTCCTGCAGAAAACATTGTTTAATGCTTAAGTCCATACTTTTTTATATCAATCACTATGAAAATGTGAGTCAACGTGAAATATTTACACGTGTACCTAAATAGATAAAATGTAATGATTATATGCAGTTTAGGAAAATAACGTATTTATACCAATTATTTGACTTTAGGCCTTTGTATTCACCCGATGACAGCTTCTGAGCTATTTAATTCATACATGTTTTGAAAAGTAACGTTACAAAAGTAATATATAAATATATATGTATCTACTTACATATATATGTAAGTAAATAAAACTTAATAACAGAAATTATCGAAAGTATTTTTGGAACGAGATTGTTATGTATAACTATCCATTTTTTTGTATTATACATGCCAACGGACATACATTTTGTTTGTTTTGTTTTTTGAGATGTAAAACTAACCTGGATAGTATTTAAAAAATAACCATGGTTGTTAGGCGCCCTAAAATGTTTCTTAATGTATTTCTCCTCGATCTTTTGTACATAATAAAACACCTCATCATAGAAAGAATGCAACAATTATTTAAACAAATTTATCTGCGAACAAAACTTAAAACCAGTTTCAACAATAAATGTTAAATAAATAATGGCTTGTTAAGGTTTTGGATGGTCTGTTAGATGTAACGAGCGTCCCACCACGCAGTAAAGTCTGTTTAAATGTCTTAACAAAACATTTATATTAATTACTGCTCCAGTGGTCCGCCAAATGCCTAACGGGCTGTTAATCTATTATATTGTCAAATGTCCAATCGCACCACTAATGTTTTGTAAGTAAATAAAAGAAATTTACTTATAGTACAGAAGAAATAGAGTTTCAGTGGGGCAGTAATTTCCTTGATACCTATGTTCCAAATGGTTATAAATTACATTGTCAATATTAAAAGTCCGAAAGATCAATATGGGAGTGTGAATTATGATTCATTCGAAAAATCTCTTGTATAGTCAAAGTAATCAATCTAATCAGCTTATCGTAGTCTACTACTGAACGTAAACCCCCTCCCCCAAAAGGCGCCAAGTGTTCTGTTTGACAGCCGTAAGCAGCTCACCCACCGCTCTCAAATATTCGGTCAACGTTGTGGCTGGACATCCCACAATAGGATTATGTTAAAGTCTCGTCCATTAAAATAGAGTCTTGGAGGCATTAACTGTGAAAGATAATGTCTACCAGTGGATTGGTGAACAGTTTTGAAGAGATCACATCTCACTCTTCTTGTTCTGGTTCTCTGAGCTTGTATTTTGATTAACAATGTAGAAGTGAAAACAATCGTCCCCAAAACTTGCACGTGTATATCGTGAGTGTCTTTTATTCGCTACGTTCTCAAACATTATCAAGTGACTTATACATGAACAGTCCAATTCCACCTTCAAACAGTTGGTATTCCTCTCGGAAGTGTATGTGTTGTTACCGTATCTTCGCCTTGTCGTCGGTTTTCCGCCAAGCCCACCATCCGCCCTTTATTGTGACTACTCGAAGTCAAATCCGACGAAGTATTTGTTCAGGAGAATAGGTTCTATATGTAGCTACATGTAATTGTTTTAATATCCTATATCGGTAACGGTAATAAATACCTGGATTCTGAGATCTCTCATCAGGATGTCAGTCACATACTAGACAGGCAGATAGATGACCAGATATCCTGGAACCTATCGCTGATGACGTTGCTACCTGTCACCAGGATTAATTTATATTGGTTCCATCCTTTATGTTGACACAATTAGATACTAGTTGGTCCACCTTGCTCTTCTCTCTTCTACTCATTTAAGGCAGACCAAAAATAAAAATAATTAAATATTATAAAAAAAAGATTTATTAAACTAACAAATACTATGAGTACATTAAATGAGGCAGATTATAATTTTTTAAAACTAAATAACTTATCTTGGTCTAAAACTCTAAATATATTATTCATGTTCAAAAATTTAAGTTGTTTGTTTGAACATTACATGTGGACAGTATGAAATAAAAAATTGTAAAAAAAGGCTCTTCCATAAAAAAATTCTTGGAATTTTTTGTTGGTAACTCACAGAGCTAGGGTTATAACCCAAACTAAGTCCACTTACACAAAAAACTGTTACAATACTACTAGTTAATATAAAAAGAAGTTACAAAAAAATAATAAATAAATTCGAGAATTTTATGTATATAAATGATACATTAATATTTTCTAAGTTACATATTTATAAAAAAATTGCTTCAAAAAATATTTTACATATTAAAAATATTACAAACAACAGAAAAAAATACATTTATAAATGTCTGTACATAACTGATATTTTCCAAAAAAAAAAACATTTATTATGAGATTCAACATTAACATTCTGTAGTCTATGTAAGTTTGACTAACAAGCGATTAACATTATCATCATAACATTATCTAAATAAAAAATTCTTTAAATTCCTTAAATCCCCTTTCTTTCGTTTAGTTAGTGTTTAGGATTAAATGAAATATAACTCTGATATATCTATGTCAGATAGAGAATCACTTAATATGTAATGTATTCAAGTTGGGCAAGTTGTTTATGAATAAACTATATTAATTAATTACCACTAAAAACATACCCACTATAAGATTGCTCTATAATACTATTCTATGTGGTAAACTTTTCCTTACAATTTTTTTGTATTAAACCTTAATATCAAAATTTATTTAATTTACAAAAAAAAAAATAAACTGTAGCTCAGCTTACATTAAAGTTTTGATTAAATGTCTTATTTTCGATAAATTAAAAAATAATAATTCTATACAAATTGTATAACAAAACAATCTTTTCCTTTTATTCATACTTAATAGTAGTAAATATCTATAAAACTGTCTTTGAGATATCAATATTATCTCTTTACAAGCAGAATATTATTATAATAAAATTAATACTTGGGATATAAGACAAAATACTGATATAGAATGAAATAAATATCTGTCCGTACATTACATAAATTCTGCTGTACACAGAAAAACTAATAAACTAATATTTGGTAGGTCGGTGTATGACTATTGCTTTCTTTGTCCATTTGTTGCTTGTCATGTATGTGTTTGAGATTAAATTTAAAAAAAAATATTTAAACATAACATATAGAATATACCAAAAATAAACAGATTATTATATACAGTACATCTAAATGACCATTATTTATTATCTGTCCGGTTTGACATATTTATTAGTGAGAGTGTCTATGGGCAACTTCAGTAAGGAATCCTTCATGTTGCCGCAATTTGAAGGTGGAGCCTCAATCAAATACTTATCCATGTTCGTCAAAACTGTCATTCGATCCGAACCAATCTCATATTCATTGATAGCTCTGTATATAGCCTGGAAATATAAGGAGTATTTAGATATTGAATTTTAGATTTAACATCTGAAAAATGTAAAAATTTTGAATACAAAAATTTTAAAAATCTTTGTTAGTAATTAAAAGACAAAGTTGATATATTATATTGAGTTTATATAGGTAAAAAAAACTTCATTTTTTGTACTAGATTAGTAGGATACATCCTTTTTGATAGCTTATTATATAACACAATGATAAATATGTCCAGGAAAAAATTTGTGACTTAATAATTTGAACTTGAATTGATTCAGCAATGTTTTTGTTTAACAAGATCAATATTTTTTTTTGGTTAAACTAAAAATATAATATGTTAATACACTAAACAAAAGGTATTACTTAGTAATCATATATTAAATAATATCTTATTGAAAAAAAAGTAAGTAAGCCAAAGGGACTAGCCATAGGACTTAAAAAATTAAATAAAAGATATTTGGAAGACCAGAGACATTGAAAATTAATGATGAAGCAGAATGGTCCAAGCTCTTAGCTGTTCTATAGACATACAGACAAAAATAATAAAAAAAAAACCTGAAAGGCTGGCTGTTTATTATTATGGAATACACCACGACTCCCGTGTACCACAAGCACACCATGCGATGCCGGCTCACAGGCATCCCCATACACACATTGGTCCGACCTATAGTTGTAATTACAAGTCATCACAGACACAGCATTCTCGTGGTAGTGGAATATTATGTTGATGATATCCTGAAATTAGGAAAAATCTTCAGGACAATAATTAATATTGAGGCAGTTAAAAATAATTCATTGCAGTCTCATTGCTAGTAGCAAACACTGACAAGAGATAGGAAAATGCATAAGTGGAAAATAAGGCTATTTTATGGTCACCCAAAATAGAAACAGACTGCCCACTCCGATAATTGTTTCATTTAAATAATTAACAATCAATAAAACCTAGTGTCACTATAAAATGATAAAATACATGACATTAAATACTTTAAAAACATTACACTTAATGATAAGTGAGATTTTAATTTACACATTTTCATGAAATTATATATTATGGATCACACTAGTTTTTTTTTTATAATTAGTCTATTCTTTGTGTATCTTACTTTATAGAAACTGTGGTCACAAGAAGACAATTTTAATATCACATGATACATCTATTTTCTATACAAATAAATCTAAAAACATACTAAAATAAAATGTTTATATGTAAATTACAGTTTAGTGTAACTACCTGATCGCCCCAAGGTATATATAATTTCCATTTCAGCATGATAGGGGTGACGTAATCTACCCAACCAAAATCCCTCATCCTTGTCAAGTTCATGAGCATAACGCCTGAATTGAGTCCTGGAAAAATAAGAAACCATAAGATAATGAGATATAAGATTTTCATGAGTATTCGTTTAAATTTAATAATGGGATTATAATGCCCAGTTGATTATTTTAAAATACATACTCCCAATGTTTTGGTTACTTTGAAGCAACTGTGATCACGGACAGACAGGCCAAAAATATTAGTTTCATTAAAACATAAGATACTGTAAGAATGATATAATTCAAAATCCAATAGAAAAAATATACTAAGGAATTAATTAATACAAGCCTTTTGCTTGTGGTGACAGCGGTGTTCTTGAGAAAAGCTAATAAATAGCATCTCCGTCCTGATGGGACATTTAAATATATGTAACTCTAAATTGATGACCTCCAGTCAGTCAGAACTTCATTGGTACAGCAAAATGAATAGAATGTTCTGGAAACAAATCAATTAGAATAACAGCATAAAGATATTACCTACCATATTTTCCATAAAAGGGATGCTTAGCAAACCGTGGATACCAGGATATATTGGGATTGTCGTCTTCAAGTGCCATGGCTGATATTTGGGTTCTGTTCATTTTGTAGAACACTTCCCAAAGCCGATCGGCTGGACCCAGGAAAAGTGTGTCCGTATCCACATATATCATAGAATCTATATGAGTTATTAAGTTCTGGAAACCAAATACTTTAGGTATCATACTGTTACATGTATACATTGTGATAATAAATAATTCATTTGGAATATTAATTGAATACAATCTACATGAATACCAGAGATCAATATAAAATCATATAATAATAAAAAAATAAATATTGTTTTAAATGTAATAACTGATAATGGGTCAAAAGGAATGTATGTGATGGCAAGTATTGGTATTTCTACAACAAATATTAAAAAGATATGGTTTGTTGGAATTATAAAAAGGTTCAAATATTTGAATAAAAATTTGACTTAAGTCATGCATTCTAATTTATGTCAAATATTTATGTATTTAAAAATTCAATGAATTTTTTAAGATGTTAATTTGTATTACTTACAGGTATGAACAATCTCTGGGCAGCACATTTACTGAAAAGATTCATCCAATCTTCCTCATGAGCTTTGGGAAATTTTATTTTCTGTAGTTCAAAGTCAAATTGATCCTTTAAGATAGCCTTCCATTTGGTCAGTGTCTCATTAAATTTATTTTTTAGTTTATCATCAGAGAATATGACGAAATATGTTGGTGTTTTTGTGAAAATTAAAACTGACTTAATAACATTTAAGGACTCGTTGAATCTTGAGTCACATACGACAAAGGATATCACTATTCTATCAATATTCGTCTTATTTTTGACAACACTAGGCCTAAAACAAAACAAACTTTATTAATTATCTTAAAGTTATGGTGAAGTAACAAAAAGATATTTAGAACTTACTTTATATCGTAATTTACATCCTTATGTTGTGTAGCGTTTAGTTTGCTACCATTTGTAATACTAGTTGAGGAATAAAAATAAAACAACGTAAATAATAAAAACAACAAAGTACAAAGTTTAAATAGTGACACTCGTCTCATATTGAGATCTTAAATTAAATAATAAGACACCACATATAACATAACTTTTTAGTTTTACATGATTCGTCCGTCTTTTAACTTTTAATTTTTATTTCATATACAGTTAACAGTACAGTTTGTAATTTACTAGAAAAAATGTCGTTACAAATTGTCAAACAAAACTTTTTCACATCTGACACCTGTTAGGTGGCAGCTGATAAATTATAACACTAGAGAATTTTAAGAGGTAGATTTGTCTTATACTAAAAATTAGGAAATATTAATAATAAATATTAACAAAAATATCAGGTTAAGTAAAAATAGGTATATTCAGTTTTTTTAGTATTAGTTCCAAGTAAAGTATTAGTTCCAAGCACCGTCGAAATGATTAAATGCATATCGCAATAACATTTTTACTGTGATACTAATGTCTAATCATTAAATACAGCTGTTGAATAAGTTTTTTTTTAGTTAAATTCTATTTCAATGAAAATAAAGTGAGACATCTAATTTAGTTACTAATTGGAATAGTTCGGACTTTACTTCTTCGTATACTATCCGTACAACATTAATACAGATTGTTTGATTGATTGTAAATAATCATGTTTATGTTCTCTTTACATAAAACTATTATGGAATAATTTTATACACAAGTAGAAAACAAATCTTTAGTAAAATTTGAGTCTATCTTCATCAGTTAAATTTGTGTCGAGAATACTAGATTTACTTTTTATGAACCGTAAATATTAAGAATTCATTAAAATATCTTGTGGTTTTAGTACAGTGTACTTCTCACGTTTATTGATAGTTATGACTAATTTTTGTCCCATGGACTGTCACTGTCATACATAATAAAATAAGTAAATCGCTATTGATGTCTTCAGAGCAAGGTCGGGAGTTACGTTTCGTCTGATTTGAATAATAATTTTCGGTCAAAGTGAATACCTGGTTATCTTAGTGTGTCGGTAGTTAATAAATAAACATGGTCGTGGGCGCATTTCCTATTGCGAAACTATCAGTTTTACTTATAAAACAGATAAGTAAACCAATCGCTAATATTTGCAAAGAAAGAGCCAAAAATAATCCTTTTTTCAGAACCTACGTTTGTATGCCACCAGCTCAGTGTAAGAAAAACTTTTTAGTATCTAGTTCATATTTTATTATTCTTTACGAACATTTAATTTAAACATATATTCTTTTCCAGTCTATAATTGGTGTGAAGTGAAAGCTAAAATGTGGATATTAAATCTAGGAAAACCAGTAAATATTCCCGTTCTGAGCCAAGAGATGGCTATAGAGCTAGGAGCAAACCTCCTTGGTGAAACTGTTATATTTGTTATTGGTGCTGGTTTGCTTGTCATAGAGTACAACAGGTAAAAAACATAATTAATCAATAATTTCTTAAATGAATATTGTTATAATAAAATTGTTTATCTATATCAGGCAAAGCAAAAAGGAGGCTGCAAAAGAAGCAAAACGAGAGGAGGAATTAAAACACATAACTAGAACAATAACAGACCTGTACTTCACTGTTCAGCACCAACAGACCCAGCTAAGAGAAATGGAAAGAATGTTTCATGCATTGGATGTTAAAACTCCAAGTTCTCCTCCTCCATCTTCAAGTGGACCCACGGGACCCAAGCCGAACCCATCTCCACCTACACCACCCCCAGTTATTACGATTAGACCCCAAAATTTGAGCAACTCTATAGAATATGCTAACTCTTCAACACCTTACCCAAATAACAGTGTGATTCTCCAGTCACTAAATTATATACAAATGGATGTTTTTAGTACATTCTTTAATCGTTCAAGCAACTCGGAAAATATTCAAAGGGTCGAGAAAACACAAGTCACTTCAAAACGTGAACCTGCACTTCTGTCTGAAACATTACACAACTTGGAAAATAACTTTAGGAGCCTATTTTAAAATGCAAATGTAAATATCCAGATCTAACAGATCAAATTGTAGTTACCTATTTATTTTTTATTATTTAAGAGTCTTTTTTATGAGATTTTAATTTGGAAAAGGGAGTGTTATATGGCAATTTTTTTTAACACATTTTGTTGTGTTGCTTAGAAACGATTTGTAGATAATATATTCCAGGAGAAGTATGTAGTTTCTTCATACAACAATGCTTGTGTAATTATTGTTATATACATTTATTTTACCAACAAATATATAAAAGTGATGATTTTGAGTATTTCATACTTAATACACCGTTGTTAACAAAGTTAGAATAGTTGTAAGTGTAATTAAGTTCTGCGAAACAAATTAATGTTCAATAAAAGCTCAGTAACATAATACAATATTTATTGTTCGAGCCATTCGTCCATGTATTTACAGTCTTGAGGTGTTATTAAGCCTGTTGAATTGCATTTGTGTATGAGAGGGCATACTCCGCATGGTACCTGAACTAAACCTGGTGGAGGTAGGAGAGATTCTATAGCCCTGTAAACTCTGTTTCCATCAGGATAAACATTACTTTCAGCTTTCCCGTCGTAAACTAATGTATTCAGAATAGTTATGACATCTTCAACTTCTAGTTTAACCTAAATAAAGAATGTTGATCAATATAAATGTTGAAGACAAAATTTGATATGTCAAACTGTTACTTCAATAATAAAAATATAAAATGTTTTACTCACTTTACTAATACCTAAATCAGTAATGTATTTCTGAACCTCAGCAGCTGTTGCATAGGACTGTGTACGTCCAACTATGGGACCTCTTGGATTATTTTTTATTTTATCAGCTCTCTGTTGAAGGAATCTCAAACACTGACGATTTAGAATGTCAACAAATTCAGATTCAAAATCCTGGTCCTGATACCATGCACCACCAGATACAGATCTGTCAGGTTCCAAATTGAAAAGCATATAAACTTTTTTCTTGGATGCCTAAAATTATTAAAAATATATTTAAAAAAAGGTGATCAGATGATTGAAACAATCTTTATAATTTTATACTTACATTAACACATTTGACGGCTTTAATAACTTTCTTGCCTTCCAAGCTCTTTAAAACTTTTGTTAGTTGTGTGTTAGCCAGATTTGATCTGATTCTTATATCTCTTATCCATATTCCTTTATTGCCAGCTTCCTCTATTAAATTATAAACAACTTTTTCCTCATTATCAGCCCCTTTAATTGCTTGTTTGGAGTTTTGATTTTTCAATCTGAAATTGTAGAATGCTTAAAAATCTACCATGATTGTGATCAAAGGTCTGTTTGTAAACCGAACATGTTTTTAACTTCATGAATACTGATATTAATACCTATATAGTAAAGAGCCTCCTTGATTGTATAAATCGAAAACCCCTTGCTGAAGTAGTTTGTTAATTGCCGCAACAAGTTCAGTCGAAGTTAGTTCAGGCACTGCGGCCGCCATATCTTTGTCAGATATTCCTTTTGGATTTTTTCTAGCGACATTCAATATTTTTTCAGAAACTTCGTCACTCTTATTATCACTCATTTTTAAATGTTAACCTATTTCCACACGTTTTAACTGTTCTCCGCTTAGTCTGTTAATTATAAAACTAAATTTATTTGATTTCTAATTATGCAACATTAGAAAGCTTTTAAAGTATGCTTTTTATTTATTTTTCCTATCTTATAATAATTTCATACATTCTCTCAATACACAATGTTTTACATTTTGATTTATAAAATGTATGAAACCAAAAAACAGCTGATGCCGGTGAGCTGACATTGACATAATTCATAAACTGAAGTAAAAATTATAGGTACTTATAAGCTTGTTTTGTAAATCGAAGGAAATACCCCTTTTAATACTGAAATCATAGACGTTTGAGAGTACAAATTTAAAGGAAAAAATGTTAATGCATACTTTTTTTAATCTTTGACGTAAACATCTGGAAAGTGGAAACGGAGAAAGGCCCGTTTTCTATAATGTTATCTAAAATGAGACCTAAGACTTCCGCGAGTGTCCATTTAAACGATACTAATATTTTTCGGGTCATACTACGCGTATTTTATTATTGTAAAAACAACATACTCCTGACGTTTCGGTTGTTGCAAAGTCAGAAAAATATTATTTTGATTTAAATGTTATCTAAAGTTTTGATTAGTACACATTGAAAATCAAAAAAAAGTTAATTTAACGCTCTTTTGAATATTTGGCTCAAACTCTTGGAATTTTGCAATTAATATGTCATATTTCATATAGAATGTCTGCTGTTTAAGTATTATTAAAAGAAGCGAATTACTTTTAACGTTTTTTTGCTATTGCTTTCAATGAAATTGGTGTCCGACATGAAACAAAGTAGTTATTTGATTATTACATAGAGACTTCCATAAATTATCTAATAATATGTTTTTAATTATAGTCGCATGAGTGTCATGTCTACTTACTGACATTATTTACTAGTTACTGTCAAGTGTCAAAACTCAGTAGTCAGTACTTCGACTTTTGTGAAAACAAAAACGATAAAATCACCATTTGGAGCATTTACAGCTTTATTTCACTATTTATATGACTTTTCACAATGTCCTCTCAGGAAATAAAACCTATGCCTTTAAAACTTTATAATTCAATAGTGAAAGACTTCAATAAATTAGGTTCGTTTAGTAGAAACGCTGAAAATGATTTGCGGAAAAAATATAAAGAGTGAGTATTTTGCGAAAAATAAAATTAGCAAAAAGTAAACAATTTTATATATAAAGTAGACATTGAGTTTATAAATTTTTGTATGATATAAACTTACTTTTGGTTTTTATATTGAAATCATTGATTTTGATATTTGTCGGTTTTGTAGTTTGCCGAATGAAACATTGGGTAGTATAATATCCCTGTTGGTTCAACGTGCTATGAAGCAGAGTTACAGAAAGTCTCCTGTAATATCTAGCAAATACTATGAACTGTATAAGGAAATGATGAAAGACAATAAAAAGGGTGATGTCATACTCAGGTAATTTACAATTTTCTTTTATGGTGAACTTGTTCACACAGACCAATACTGGATGGATATAAGTCAGGTAGCACACAAATTAAAAAAAAAAGCACATAAAATTCTTGGGGTTTGCAATGACATTGGATGAATATTTTAGTCCTTGCATTATTTGTGTTTTCAGTTAATGTCTGTTGATACTAGTATCTCTGTTGATTCTATAAAAATATAGAAAAGAATATTACTTTTATTTATTTCCAGACTAGCTGACAGTCAAGGTATTAGTCCAGCTCTGTTTGTTAGATCACTGCTGCAGAATGCTTACACGGATTCTGTTGCTGTAAAAAAATATATTAAAGATACAACTCTTATTGAAAATAAGGATCTAGCTTATCAAGTTTTTATGGTATGTTTGTAATGAAATATTTATGGGATTTTTTATATATATTTAATGTGAAAAATTCTGATATAATCTATAGTGTACCGAGTTATATAGTCAGTGAGTCATTGGTTATTATTAAGGCTATAATATCATTTAAATATCTCTTCTATTTTTTCAGGGTATCATGCATGATAATAGATATGGGCCGCATTTAGATATTATGAGACAGTAAGTATGCTTTTAGATGCATTCTTGTGTTTAAACTTTCATTTTTACTAATTGTGATTTTTTTATCAAGGTCAATTGGATTGGAATATGAATTACGACTAGAGAGAGAGCTAAGACTGATGAATATATCATTTTCCGATGAAAGCGTACTCAGGTTAAGAGGTTATGATAAAACACCTGACTTCAAATTGGATGTTCCGATTGCTGTTGATGGCTTCATTGTCAATTGGATAGAAAGTAAAGCTTTATTTGCCGATGACGAGAACCACTTGGGCTATTTGAAAGAACAGCTGATGTGCTATTGGAATAGATTTGGCCCTGGTATGGTTATATATTGGTTTGGTTATTTAGAAACTCTGGATTGTACCCCAGAAGTGAATAACATGTTTATCCTGCGAACTAAATTTCCCGACAAACAAAGCATTACTCAATACAAAGTTGATTTGTAAGGAATTAATAGAATTATGTTAAAATGTCATTAGTGTTGTTTTATTTAATAATATTATTCCTATTAAACCTTTAAAGATAATAAGAGTTTCTTGTTTATCATATTTAATCCTAAAATAAATAAAAGCCCGAAGGCAACAAGAACATAGGCAAAAGAGTAACATACATTAATCATGATAAATAGCAACAAACTAAAACATCCATTGATGAACTGCTCCGTAACTAAATAATCCTTGAAACTATAATTATTTTTCGTAATAAGTACCGTCACTTGACCAGAAAAATATATTTTAGTTAAAAATTAATCATGGTTTTTATTATTACAAGGCTAGAACAAAAGAGTGAGCATTAATTAAATTTATTTGTTGGGCATTACTCTTGAAAATATTACAGTATTATAACTCGATAACATGTAACGCTGGGAAACTAAAAATCCCAGAACCTAAAGCGTAATAAATAGCGACTTAAAATTGCTGTCAAAGTCATCGAGTCACTCATGTTGGTATATAAAATTTTGAACTTTTTTCAAATTTATATTAATTAATATTTCGTAAATAAGAAGTTCCAAAATAACGGATATTTCATTAATAATGGTTGACGAAACGGCAAACATATCTGCAAAAACCTGGACACGAAATATTGAAGGCATAAGCAAGGTAACAGGAATTTATTCAGGTACCAATAAAAAATATGAACTCGGACAAAGTAACAGACCTAAAAGTTATCAATTTAGATTGGATATTCGGACGGCGTAGTTGACGGCCAAGCTGCTTCTTTTCAATCGTCTTTCGACGTAGGTTACTCACAAGCTTTCGGTTTTGCTTTTGAGTTAGGAAAGAAAAAGGCATTGTAAGTATTATTTTTTCTATTTAAATTACGATATCGTCTATGAACTATAACTCAATTACGTCACTATACGTTTTACAGGGAACAGCTCCAAGAGGAAGAACCACAATCAAATGAGTTCAGAGATCCAAGAAATATTAATTGCCAGATTTGTTTGAGCAGAACTATGACAGATAATGTTGTCAATCTATTCAATAAACAAAAAGAAAGTAACGACATACATCTCAATAAGAAATAAAGTTATTACAAAATGTATGAAGCAGTTACTTGGCAAATACTTTTGTATTTTATTTTATATAATATTTTTTTAAATCTAAACATAAACCGAAGTTCAAATATGTAAACTTATTATTACTTAAAAATATTAGTTATTCTTTAGACATATTAAAAAAAATATGCTGCTTTGTAAATTTTGAATACATACACCACATTTCTCAGTTACAAAAAGATTTTATAAAATACTATTAACAACAAAATTTATATGGTCAAATTAAGTCCTAGGTTTCTTCTCTGGTGGGGGCTTCATGTTTTCTTGTTTTATCTCAGTTTTTATTTCCATGTGGCCTTGCATTCCATTAGTCATGTCCGAGCTCATAGGATCTATGGGTTCTTGTTTAATTGTGATGTTATTTAGTGAACTGTCTTGGGGTTTTTCTGAACCTTTGTCATTTGTGTTCTCCGTCTTTACAGTGACGCCATTCTGAAAACAAATATGTTAGCATTTCTACTCATTCTATATACATGTAGTTTTTTAACTGTATTCTTAACATTACTTCTTTAATCAATAAAATCAAAAAGACTATTTCAATTAGTTTAGCTTTTTTACTTTGGACTTCCAGTCTTTCCCAAGTACTAATAAGTAATTAGTGTCTACTTCTGTCAAACCAATATTGATCTTACCTGATTAGCAGCCGTCTGGGTTACTGGTAAAGGGAACTGTCTCACAAGCTCCGCTAACAACATATCCACCCTCCGTCTTTGGAACAGAGTAGATGGTTCCTCTTTAGGAGTGCTAGATACTTCCTTCGGAGCTGATTGACCAACATTGAATGGTCCTAAATAAAATTTGGAAGATTTTAGATATTAATATTTTTTATGGCAACACAATTTTACCATAATATTGGAGTAAATTGAAGATTCCGTTACCTGTTTTATTTTTATGATCCCACCAATAGCCTTTACTTGGGTGATATTTGGAATAAGTCATGGTTTCCTCAAATGAACATTGTAAATGATGGACCGCTGATAACTGAAAAAGTCCATGTTTACGGGCAACAAAAATAATATGAAGTTTTTTAAAGAAAATGTATTTACTTACAATTCTAGAATTTAACACACTGGCGAGGTCAGGGGCCTGATATACTATTCCAGCTATAATATAATAATCTGCAAGAGGGATTGTTTGCATTGGGCTTTGTCTGTGCTGCTTCCTGATTACATATAAAATTGGTTCTTGCACATGCAGCAGTATATATTCTAAACCTGTCATATTTCTGAAAAAATGCAAGAGATTAGACTCAAACCCTCATCACAGTTAAATCTAATCAAAGTATTGTAACCCAGATATAATTTAGATAAAACAACATAAATATATTTAATTATTATCGTAACAAAGGTTTCCTAAACACGAGATAAGAATATTGTTCAGCTTACTGCAGTTGATCCATGCTAAGACGTTGCATCTTTACTACTTCGTTGTTACACGTGCGGTCAAAGAAGGGATTTGATCTTTCAGAAAAGTAATCCATAATATTAGATGGATTGAGCGACGGTATCCAAGCAGAGTCATGCCAAGATAAACCGAGAGGATTTTCAGATGCTATAGGAAGGTGGCCGATCCTACCAGGCATCATCTTGCTTGTAAAACTAATTTACCTACTATTTATAAATTATTATTATGATTATGAAATTTCTGCTCAGTAGGCAAGAAAAGTTTGTCAACTATCAACACTTAAGACGCGGTAGGTTCGAGTCAATTAGTGAGTACTTACTACCTTGGCAGATATTAGTTTATTACTGACAGATGACAAGTTTGTCAAGTATCAACTCGTGAGAATTTTTAACGAATACAAAACAATTATTGAAAAACAAACTGTATATATTGTAGATCTTCTGAGAATATTCAACAATTAAAAAACGTAAAATAAAAAAAATATATATTTATAATCAGAAGATAAAGCATTTAATGACAGAAAATACATTAAATAGGGCCAGTTTATAAATTATATTATATAAGTTGGACATGGTAATTTTCTACGAAGACATTCTACGAAGCCTCAAATCTATTATTTAGTAACTTGGGATAAATATATAATAAACCAGTCTCGAGGCAGAAAATGGGTTGCATTCGTATTATTCTATTTGTGATAAGATGTGATATAGATATGATTTAAAAAGTGTTTTACCTAAAAGTAAGTCTAAAATGGCGAATAAAGCAAAAGGTTAAATAAAATTTCATAATGTTGTAGAAGTTCAAATTAAATATAATTTTTTTCCTACTTTCATCTGCAATTTGAACTTGTACAGGAAAAATAAGAATTTTTGAAAAATATGATTAAAGCTCGTTAATCAGTTTTGACTTTTGATGATTTTGATTTGAAAAATGATGAGGGAATAACCCTTTTTTCATTTAACGGTTACTGACTTCATCTTTTATTTTACGTTATTATTATTATTACAAAAAATATAATACATTTTAAAGTAAAAATAACTGTACTTTCTCTAAATAAAGGTTTTGTCACATGGCGGTACATGTGTAACTTGTGATATGTAACAATTTAAGCGCTTACTTTTAATGTATCTTTATACTGGCATAGTTATTTCAAAACATAATCTATATTATCTTTATTAATGTTGCAACTTGTGAAACTACTCTTCTTCTTCTTTTAAGTTAGATAAAACTACTCTCCAAATCTAGAGCTGTGACAACTTAGCTGCCATCTGTCAATGTAGCAAAGTTTGACTGTTGGGTGGTGACAATTGACATTTATTCTTAATCATCTTAATTATACTGCAAACACCGAAAAAATGAATTATATGGTGTATACAAATTAACAACAACATGTTTTCACATGTTATATTATTCGTTGAAAATATATTTTGTGACATTATAAGTGTTAATGATTTATATTTAACGTACTAATATTATGTTGTGACCAAAAATGTTTAACGGAACTAGCAGCGCTATTACGGCAACTTCCTTGCTTAAAACTTCCACTGGTAGTGTTAGTCAAGGTACGGAGACTATGAAGGTCGAAAACGTTTCCAAACCTGCCACATCGAAAGATAATACGCGCGACAGTTCAGAAGATCTCCTCGATCTCAAGGGAAAAGTAGAATCACGTTTACTATCAATGTGGAACAATGTTAAATTCGGATGGACTGTTAAAATTAAAACCAATTTTTCCAAAGAGTCTCCTGTCTGGTTACTAGGTCGGTGTTACCATCGCAAATTGAGTCCTACAGGTTCTTTGGAATCTTCAACCGAAATTGGCACAGAAGCCACAGCTCATGAACAGATGGAACAAATATATGGCGAAGGTATTGAAGGGTTTAAATCGGACTTTATAAGTAAAATTTGGATGACATATCGAAGAGAGTTTCCCACTATGTCAGGATCCTCTTTCACAACAGATTGTGGTTGGGGTTGCATGCTTCGTAGTGGACAAATGATGTTAGCTCAAGCGCTTGTATGCCATTTCCTTGGTCGTTCATGGA
This sequence comes from Danaus eresimus, assembly GCA_018231745.1. Lineage (NCBI taxonomy): Eukaryota > Metazoa > Arthropoda > Insecta > Lepidoptera > Nymphalidae > Danaus > Danaus eresimus. The sequence continues at coordinate 18,863 of DVQP01000404.1, forward strand.
GGTGGTCGGAAAAACCAATACAAAATGGTAGAGAATTCCAAGAAGACTGCCTCCATCGCATGATCATTAAGTGGTTTGGTGATAAATCATCTGTTAATAGCCCTCTTTCAATTCATCAGATGGTAAGTTTAGGTGAAACATTGGGAAAAAGGCCAGGCGACTGGTATGGTCCTGCGTCTGTAGCTCATTGTCTTAAATCAGTCATGGTTGAGGCATCGAAAGAAAACTATGAATTTGATAAATTAGAAGTTTATGTTGCTCAAGATTCAACTATTTATATTCAGGATGTGTACACACATTGTAGATTGCCTAATGGTTGTTGGAAATCCCTCATACTTTTGGTACCTGTAAAATTGGGTACCGAAAGGTTGAACCCCATTTATGGTCCCTGCTTAACATCTCTGTTGACGCTAGATTTCTGCATTGGAATTATTGGTGGCCGTCCCAAACATTCCCTTTATTTTGTTGGATATCAAGATGACAGACTTATACATTTGGATCCTCACTACTGCCAGGAAATGGTTGATGTGTGGCAGCCGAATTTTTCCTTACAAACATTTCATTGTCGTTCTCCGAGGAAGATGCCTATCAGTAAAATGGATCCATCTTGCTGCATAGGTTTCTATCTTCAAACGCATCATGACTTTGAAACTTTTGTGAATATTATAAATACGTTCCTAACACCACAAGGTGGTTCTTCCAGTAACGAGTACCCAATGTTCACACTTCATAATGGATCCCGAAGCACAGTTATGAACCCACCTAACATTAGATACTCAATATATGAATCAGAACACAATTGGGCAGCTCCAAATTTACAAGACAGTGACACGGACATGGAATCAGAAGAATTTGTTTTACTTTAATATATTTTAATGATCTGCTTAATTGTGTACGCTAATAAAGCTTGTATAAACCAGAAAATACCACCTAACATAAACATGTTTAAAGCTTCTTTTAAATAGTACTATATTATTATTTAAACAAAAAATTTAATTAAGATCAAGGTAATAATAAAATAACATAGCCGTTTCATCACTAATGACCGTTTTATTGATTGTCACAAATTTTTATATTCATGTATTACTGGAGATAAAATAGGAATAGAATTAAATTGTGATAAATCATACCAAAACATACAGAGGTTTACAATAGTTAAGGGTAAAGGAGATTTATATTAATAGACTATTGTAGTTGACAGCAACATGAAAAAAAAATAGACAGACTAAAATTCGTTAAAATGACCAAGCAACTATATTAATGACAAATATTTAAAGAGTTGCCGTCGGCACATCTACTTAGTAAGGGTACAATGTTAATTTATTAAATATTTATTTTTGGTTATGTCTTATCAACATTTCACTCGGAATAATTTGATTTGCAATCCTTGAAAATTGAAAAAAAAGTTATTCACATCCGTCTCCATAAATATAATTTGTACAACACATTCACAGAAAAACCTGTTTTTTTTGTATAGAAAGACTTGTAAAAATTTGCATTTTGTACTTATTAGTTTATTAGAAATAGATTCATTTAATTATAAATATAATATAATGTTAACGCATTTTGCTACAGCTCTGACATGATTAACAAACCACTGTTCTTAGACAACAATTGGTAGTAATATATGTTTTTATGTCTCTATTCAGATAAATAACACAGAATGAATTCTGTTATAAAATATTTTATGGACTGATATGTGGATAGAAAATTAAAATTATAAGTTATTATATATTATTTATGCACTAAGCGGATATATAATTACGTTTTATAAGAAACACCGGTTACGTTGAATATCCAATAAACAAAGTTGATCAGCACTTGTTCTCGTTTTATTGACACAGAAAATAACAATAGAATTGTAAGTGATGTATAATTTGTCTAATTCTTATCTTTCACTGGCGGAGGGTGTCGAATAAAGTAGTGCAGAGCATTATATGCGAGATGTGGACCGATGTTATGTAGCGGATGGGTCCTGTTGAGTTCATTGTGAGGCGATCCCACGGTGTAAGGATTGTTAGCACCCGTTCCATGCTGCGCAATGGACAGGCCACTAAGTGTATAACAAGTATGATATATATCACGAGGCCTGTAACAATAATATTGTATATATGAGACATGATTATATATGTACCAAAAACTATTCATATTCACATTAGTAGAATTTTACTGAACTACTTACTTTCCTGGCTTGTCTATAAGTCCACCGTCGGAAGCTTGACAGCAAACTAAGATATATTCTTGTAAGGCACCCTGATTGAAAAGTACTGTTTCTATCATTTCCTTGTTATCTATAAGTATAAATTAAAAAATATGTGTAACTAATGTGAAGAAAGGTATTAAGCTCAGTTTAATTCAAAAGAATGTATGTACAACTTACCTTGAGATAGTATTGCACTTATTATAGGAAAAATAGCACCTTGCCAGAAGGAGTAGCAGGCATCAACAAGTTTATTGGTCCTTCCTTGGAAACCGCCTTCCAAGCTCGTCTGTTTGTTTGCACTCCACCTCAGAAGTGCATCTACGTCACAAAGCTGAGTTCTATTTAATAAAGCCAATGAAGCCACACCACAATATGCATATCCCCCATGTGCTTCCATCCCTGGATACCCAGCAAATCCTCCTTCATAAGTCTGACAACTAACAATCCATTCTGCCGTTTTATCAAATAACATGTCAGTATAAATATTGGTCACTTTAGCGACGCTAATAGCACAGTATGCCCCTCTAATGTCCTGTTCTCCATCCCTATGAAGTGCAAATGAACCGTCGACCTCTCTGACCGACCATAAAAAATTTTGCAAGGAGCTCCGATCAATTGAATTATATGCTTCGTCTGTACCAATTATACTAAGAGCATTAACAGCTGCATAAGTAGCACCGAGGTGTGAGAATTGACCTGGCCCACCACCGTATCCACCATCCTTGTTCTGGCATTTGGCCAAAAAGTTGACTACTTTTGATAAGGTTGATGCATCTGGCAGGTCTTTTAAGCACCAAAGACCATGCAATATCCAATATATAAGCCATGGCCGGCTAGCCTCCAAACAAGAATAGGACTGTGGTAGTTGCATCAAGGCATTTTTAAGGTAATTTGCATGAGAAGTTTTTTTGAGTTTCGGGAGATCAGGGTCAACAGATGCCTTTTCCTCAAACTGCTTATAGATCCTCAGGATTACATTTTCAACATGAACCTTAAAGTATATGTTAATCTTGTAAAATTAATTTTAAAATTACATTTATAATGAAAAACTGACAATTTACCTGTTCTGATGATGTGTTTGTGACAATATCTTCGTCATCGTAAGCAGCTTTGGAAATGTCGTCAAAACATCTAATATAGTCCTCCATACCGTAATCAAGAATTAAATGAGAAGTTGCAGCAACAGCTGTATAACCTTCGTGTCCTAATATAAACTTTCAGCGCAGATTGTGACAGTGCCAATTTCGATCGGGATTACACTAATAAATGCAATTAACTCACGAGTGCACATTTCAACAACTATATTTCAGTTCATCAAGCATTGATGATATTAAAGGAATGATTTGTTTAATAACCCAAAATAAATAATTATACAGAAATTATATATCAAAGATATATTTAAAATTAAATTATTATTTTTTTAAGATAAGTTATTTGTAAATGATTACGTTAATATCTTTTTAACAAATATTTTTTTAGACTTAGAACTAGGCACTAGCATTGCAAGGTTTTATTTTGAATTTTGACTGAAACCACAGAATATACTCTACTCTAGTAGAGTATCTACTACTACAGATACTCTACAGTGTATACTAAAAAAGTATATATTTATGGCAACCCATATTAAACATCAACGAAAATGAGTACATATAAAAATTAATAATTGATTATGACTTATACAAAACGTACACAACTTTTTATATACACACAACTCATCTTAAGAACTACTACATTTCTTAAACGGCAAAAAGATGAATTAACAGAAATATTGAAAAATTACAAACTTTAAAAAAAAAAACTCACTCTAAAGTACGTTTTGATTTATATACTAGAGTAGAAGACATTAAAAAATAATAAACAAAGAAAAATATAATAATATGAAAAGGAAAGATTATTATAAATATAAAAGCAAAACTAATTTTACGGACGAACAAACGTCGGAATGAGGAAGGCAAAGGGGATGGGGATGAGCTTTTAGGGATTAAAAACGGTTTCCTCAATTTCCGGTAAACTTAGTTTTACGGTAAACTTAGTTTTAGTTCGGTCTGAGTCACACAATGATATCTTTGATATTGCGGGAGTATTCATTTAAATAAAACCAAGACTTTCGGATATACTAAGCATTTTTTTTTATTAATTTAAAAGCTCAACGTTTCCATTACTTTGAAGCAACCATGATCACGGGCAGATGAGTTGAAAAGAATTTATTAACTCTTAAAAACCGTTTTTTACCCTTAAAACCTCACCAACTTTCCAACTTCACGTCACCCGTAAAATTACTTTTCCTTTTATTTTTATAGTATTCTTTTCCTTTTCCAATGATTTTTTTAATAATATTTTTTCGATTTTAAAAAATTATTGACCCTGGTCTATTATAAGCCTAAAATATCTACTAACCCCTAAGAAACGTTGTGTGCATCAATTGCTTTTCTTGCTGTATAGAGTGGACGATATCTGAAATTATCATCGTCGCAACATTCTTTGCAGACTCGTCGTGGTCATCACGTATCAGTGATCCGTATACATGACTTTCTTGGGAAGATAGTTGCAGTGGTTTCCCCTGGCCTTCTGCACCAGCA
>DVQP01000405.1:0-23622 GCA_018231745.1 Danaus eresimus
GGTGTCCTATTTATAAATTTTTTTGAAGCTGAACTAGTGGATAAATAAGCAAGCAGAAAAAAAATAACTTGGGGTTTTGTGCGTTCTAGTTATACTCGATTATCATTACTTATTGATCACCCCTCGTATAAAAAGAAATGGAAGCTTCAAAACAAAATGTACTATTTCCTTAGGTTTCCGTAATCGGAATAAAACGGGACCTATAATAAGATTTTGCTGTTCGTCTGTCTAACCCTCTTTTAACCTGTCTCCAGGCCGTTTTTCGCGTAAAATTTTCACAGATAATTGATAATAAACATGTTGTTTCGAAAACCGACTACAATAAATATTTATAGGGACATCTACTTCACTTCAAACATGATTTTCATTGATCTTTTTTACGTGTGATGGTACGGAACCCTTCGTGCTGCAGCCCATTGGAACTGCACCGGCTATTTTATTATCGCCAGCAATCTGATATTGTTTAAATAACAACTATATATTCATATAGATTGTCATTTGATTGTCCGACAGTAATTATCAATGTGACATATCTTGGTTGGCATGTCTTACTGACGTAAGAGATGTAAAATACTTATAACATTCGTTGTATTGGGAAATTGTTCATTGTTTAAGATAAAGACAAATCAAAATTAGATAAATGTATAGATGTAATTAGCCTTAAAAGAGCGTAAGTAATATTACGCCTCCAAATTTTTTTCTTCCCTTTTCAGTGAGTGTGTTATTCTAAGTTCCTTTTTTAGGGATTTGATGCAAGATCATATATGTGACTATAATAAACTTTTCTTGACACACATACATAAATGGGTCAGTGGTGAGAATGACATTGGAATAAGTTTAATCTGGCGCGTGTCTCTTACGAAGTCAGGATTGCGGCCTGGCAGCCAGCCAATTGGATTCTGGTATTATGTAGGTTTTTCTAGACCGAACAGTTTGCATATTATCAGTTATTATGTGGAGTTGGCCGTATAATGTTTATATTAGGTAATTATCGAGTGTAGTAACCGTTGTGGTTTTACGTTAGGTAAGTTACGTGGGAACTATGTTCGCTTTTTCTACTAAAATAACAAATTGAACTAACAAACTTGTTTATCAACGTGTGTTAATACTCTAAATGTATGTTTTTTATTATTGGTATGAATGAGTAAAAAATTCTTGCCACAATCTATATTGGAAATAGAGAAATCATTTAATTATCTTTCATTCTAATCATCCAATAGTAATTATATTGAGCGTAATAATCTGTCGATTCATAAACATTTTAAATTACAACATCATTCAATCTTAAATAAACTAAGTTTACATTATCTTAAGAGTATTTATAAATAATACTTCCTGTCACTCTTTAAAGCCAACGATTGACAAGTCATTAAGGATGGCGGATGCAGTCCAACACGTTTCCGGACAGTAGCTCATTATGAATAATATAGGAAAAGCAACCAATAATTAGTTTTGAATGGGCAAAAATTTTCTTCCACCTTTCATAAAACACTTTCTCTTAGAAAATCACCTGTGCTTCATAACACTTGGCGGTAAAACTAATCTACAAAAGGTAAAACATAACAAAAAATTGAGAATAATTTAAAAATAATAGTAAAATATTGAAAGAACTCAATTTGGAACGTTGATTACGGAATTGGTTTTGCTCCAGTTTTATCAATGGAGTAAGTGACAATCAAATAATTAGTTTGAAGTTCAGGTTCGAAGTCGCAAAAACTGTTCATTTTATTATTTTTTGGTTTCAATTGCGTTCTGTATAAATAACAAAATTTTAGCTAAAAATATGTCAAATCAATATTTTCGGCCCGTTAATTATTATCTAAGAAAAAATACTCAAGCTTTCATTCTCCTATAAAATGTGAAAATTTTCTTTTATAAAATTAATAGTATTGCTTATATACATATATAATGAAAAATTGGTACATGAAGTAGGTATTTGTAACTATTTGTTCCTCTTCCATTTTTATATTTGTTAATTAATTAATACCAATGAGTACTTCGTATTTTAAACATAAACTAACCTATATTTTTAGGCACCAATTATAAGTATGTTGCATGGTGTAGGAAACGGGATACTTTCTCAAAATTTCGTTTATCTTAACCACGATATAAAAAAAACGCGATCTTATACTATCCTATCTTAAAAATTATTACTGTTTCATATCCGAAATATATTTCATTCTAGTTTTGCTTCCAAATCGTTTGTAGGTGATACAGCTTAAGTTCAAACTTACAGAAAAAAGTCATACAAATGTATATATAATCCTAATTCTCTAATACATCTATAAAGTTTCGATTAAGCTGTTCAAAATCAATTGATTTATTCCAACATAAAGCAAATATGGCACGCGGAGCAGGAGTTTATGTTTATTTTTTTATACATGAAATTCACTGGCGATACAAACTGATCTGCTAAATTTCGTGTCAACAATATGTTGTAATTGTTTCAGGATCGATCCACCGGTGACGCAGACGGACTATCAGATGGAGAATAAAAAAAATGTAACAGCAACCCAACAGCCGGTGACACAGCAACATCTCATGGCTCATCATGTCCATCCCGACCAAATATATTCACCCCAACAGACGCAGTTACCCACACTTGTTAATAATCAGGCCGCGCAAATCCAACAGAATGGCGTCATGCATCAACTATTACAAAGCCAATATCACTCGAATATGAATGCACGATCGCCACTCCTTGAAAACAAGCACGAGATGTATGGTACTGGACATAATCACGACTATGTTAGACATTACGGGGCGAATGACAATTATAATTACCCACAATCACCGCCCAGAATTGAAAGAACCGAGATTCACACGGACCACAACGTAAATCACGAACTGCTTCAGAATATGCCCAAGGGTTACAACGCTGAAGTTTATCAAGATTACATGAAACGAAACCCACCGAAAGACACTAACCAAATATATCAAAACCATCAACCTACGTACAGACCCAACATGAACCAGTACGGTTCTAAGCCGTATCTTCCTTATTCAAATAGAATAGGGCCCCAAAGTAACACAGAATTATTGAGGAGGCAGTATAATGAGATTCAACAGATGAAAATGCAACAACAGATGCATTATCAGAACCAGGCTCAGATGCATCAACAGCAGAAATTCGCTGAACGACAACTTCTACTGCAGCAAATCCATGGAGTACAACCGCCGCCGAACTTGCAGAACAGCATTTATTCGGACAGTTCCTACAGAGACTTAGATCGATATAGTAGTAAGAATGACTTCAAGGAGTACAGCAGTAACGATATACAACGAGATATGGAGAGGTACGCCAAGAACTATGATTACAACGACATGGACATACAAAACAGACAGTACCAGGAGAGTCAATGGCAGACAAACCATAATGACTACAGGGAATCCGAAAGGCAAAGACAGTATTCGGAACACGAGAAATCAAAAAGCCAATCCCCTCCGTCTGACTACAGCAACCAAAAGACCAATTCAGGAGTCGTATCTCCTATGAAGTCTAGTGAATCTAGTACTCCCAGTATAAAATCTCCTTCATCAGATAGTAGGAGAAGTAGTAGCGGCACTCAAGCATTACGTTCACCGACTGCCCAAAGAATACCATCAGCGCCAGTGAGCATGTCTGGGATGCTGTATAAACAGGGCTCTGATGGCCTTAAAGTGTGGAGGAAACGGTGGTTCGTGCTGTCTGAGTACTGTTTGTTTTACTACAAAAGTGAGTATTAGTAATTTGTCCGACATTATCGATTGTGTGTCAAAAAAAATAGGTATGTTAGCAACTCGTTGATCCGCTTGTCCGCGATACTAAGGAACCACCAAAAATCTCGGCATAAGTTATAGTCCATATGCGACTTAGATCTTCAAGGTACATCATAGAAAGTTTAATATAAATCTTTTACTAAATTTTTTTCTTAAAATAAGCTACAAACAAACATCCACACAACTTCACAATTAATTGTAATATTAGTGGAATTTGATGGACATATAAAATTCCTTATGATTGTAGGTCAGGACGAGGAGAAGTTACTGGGTTCTGTGTTATTGCCGTCGTACAAAGTATCAGCTTGTAGCGCAGAGGATAAAGTGATGCGGAAGTATGCTTTCAAACTGGAGCATGCGAATATGCGCACATACGTGTTAGCGGCTTTGGACCAGGAAGCCATGATGAAATGGGTGAAGGCGCTTACAATGGCCGCGTTGATGCAAAATCCCAAGTAAATAACGTTTATTCTAAAAATATATATTTGGTCATTATATGTATATTTATTTACAATTTACTTCTATTCCAGTGAACAGAAACAAAATGACCGATCAGCGAAATCAGAGGTGAGTTTTATTAGCAAGCAGCAATTAGTTCACCGGAACGTTACCAAGGACAGATATTGTAGTGCTGTTATAACTGAGAATTATTAGTGTTTCCAAATAGAATACTTAAAACGTAACCGTAACGGTGTTTTACGATCAATGCATATTTTATCACACTATTAAATTTGTTATTTCTGGCCTATAAAGACAATTCCGACACTTTAGGTTATATACAATTTGAGGACCAGGTTTCGTTTCACGGTTTCATTCACGAACGTAAACTAAATAACACTTTATTGTTATATGATTTCAGTAACGGTTCAAACTTTTTTAAGTGTTTTTTTTACGTCATTTTATTATTAATTCCAGGAGAGTAACGAGGAAGCCGGTCCAACTTATGCCAACGCACCACCAAAACCGAGACGATCCAACGACGGCTATAATTCACCTAGTCCAGATATGTGAGTTCCTCTCATATGTATTAAATAAATTATATATAACTAATTATCATTTAACATAATTAATCACTCCATAAAAAAATTACAGGTACGATCCAAATTACGATCTCCTTAGAAAACCAGCATCACAATATAGTCAAGGCACTAGTCACACTCGACCAAACTACATACAGGATACATACCGCAGTCCACAGAACCCATTACAGTCTCCATATCAAACAAAACGTTCATACGACATGCAGCAACTGTCACTGCCACTAACAAATACAACAGAGAATTTAGACAATCAGAATCCATCTATGTATAAAACTAATCCTCAATCTCCTTATGACAATAGGCTGAGGAACCAACACACTAAAGAGGACGAAGAAAAAATTGAAAGTCTATACGATAAGAAGCCTAATTACAATCCATTCTTACAAGATTATTCTGGACAAGAGAGAAAATCTCAAGAGAACGAAGACGTTAGTCGCGTGACGGCAGATATGAGCAAGACGTCTATATACGGCGAAAATTATTCCGATAACAGAAGCATTAAGTCACATGATCCGAACGTATACAACAGAGAAATGTACGGAGATGGTAATATGAAAAGTAATAAAACTAACACAAACATCAACGAACGTACGCCGGAAGCATACGAGCGACCAAACCCATATAGTGAGAAAATAGGAGATTACGAAGACATTTACAGCGCGTACAACAATGATAATGGGAAACTATTCCCGAAATCTCCGAACCCATCGCAGTCTAGAGACACCGTCAGCCTGTCCAGCCATAAGTCACCCCAAGAACAAAATACGAATTATGTACGTTTTATTGTATCAATGTATTTTTTATTTGTTCTGTCCAATATAGAGAAATATAGTTAACTAAAAAATTTTCACCAACATTAATATTCGTATTCATTTAATTAATTTTTTTGTTGCTGAATTTTGTTACTTTATTTCATATAAAACAATTTGTTATTAATAATATTTAAAAGAATGGATTAATGCTCTATATTTTATAGGTGCAGGAGAAAACTTTCTCTGGACCTTCCGTTCTAAGGAGGAAGAAGATGCAGGCAAGTGGCATTCAACCGACGATGCCGCGGCCGCACAGCGCTGACTTTTTAGAATACGAGTCCAAAAATGAAGCCCTTAACAATTCTGTACCAGTAAGAAAAACCAACGAACAAACCAAACAACCACAACGTCCCAAATCTAGTTTAGACATCAATTCCTATTACGATCCCAGTTCCGACAAATACTATTCAGAGGAGAGCTATGCAGAAAAAATGAGACAATCCGCTCAATATTTACAACAACAGAACATGGGCCCAAAAAATATACGTATCCCCTTAGAGAAATACGCAAGTGGGTTGGCTGAAAAACAGCTGCATTCTCCGTACAACCAAAACAACAATAATAACTATGAGACAGAATTCAATGTCAATAGAACAATACGAGATCACACGAACTATGTCTCTAAGGTACAAGATCATGAAGCAATGAATTCCAATTGGACCTTAAAAGAGAAAGATCTAGAAAACCAAAAGGAATATCTGAATAGAAGTGGCAGTGTTATGAGCGATGGTTCAAATGTTAGTGCTATCGTAAAAGATTCTAGGTTCGATCCCAGTTCCGAAGGTTTCATGAGGTCAGCAAGTGCCAGATTGCCGTCGGAAAGAGACAGAGATAAAAAAGTGCAACAGGTATATCACATGCAATGCAATATTTTAGCAATATGAAGAAACATACGTTTAACATAAATTATTAAATTTCAGCGCGAGGAATCTATGAAAAGGCTTTTGGAATGGAAACAGAGGATGTTACAATCGCCTTTAACTAGGAAAAGTACACCAGCGACTATCTCTTTGGCAAGATCCTTGAATCAGAGCCGACAATCGTTGAGATCTGATCAATATAAGCCCAAAACATATAAGAACGCCTCTTACAACAGTTACTCTTCAGATGACGAAGGTAGGTCATATTAGCAGTTCACTCGTAGAATTTAAGCATGGTATAAAAATATAATTTGAGAACCCCCCGAAAAAGCATGTAGCTATCATTGCATGGAACACCGATTCATTGTCATTAATGAATAATATTATTTTATCGTCTTCTTGTATGATGTAGGAATATAGTAATTATTTGCTAATTAAAACTTGAGTAGCCTAAAACAAATCGCTGTTTTAAAACATTTTTATATTATGTATATTAATATGATGTTTTATCAATATTACTATGTTATAAAAAACACTATTTTTATATTTATACATGTATGTATGGTAAAAGAATAAAATGCTATTTAATACACTTATAAACATTATTGTCTCATTTACATAAATCTTGCAGTGGTTTTGTGATGACTACGCTTTATGGAAAGGTACCTTCCTGCCTGCTGGGCCATAGTGTTACTAACACAATACAAATTAGATTAGACCGGTGGAGGGTTATGGATTTTAATATTGTATTTAGTAGCACTGCCTGTTAACACTTTCTCGTTATTAAAATGAATTATTTCATTTTTAAAACAAAGAAAAAAATTTTTTACTAACAAAAATAATGAAACGAGAAATAATGGTATTATTATTAATTGTAAAAAGATAATAAATTTTGGTTTCGCTTTTGCACCCCAGAAGAATCACCGGGCACTGAACTGCAAAATATGGGAAATATGCAGGCAGGAAGGTCCGATTTAATAAATATCACATGTCCTACCTTAATGCAGACAAGTCCTCCGCACGCTGTACATTCAAATATATTTAGCGATAACGTCGACATGACCGACAACATTGTCGATAACGTTACCAAAGATGTAGAAAATACGTATGAAAATATTTTATGCAGTGGCGAAATGACCAAGACAGTGGTTAGCGATGATATTGTAATAGAAAATGAAGTTGAAACTATGAATACCAAGGATTATGATTTAGGAAATTCGCTCGATGCAGATGAAGATGGTTATGAGACAAATGACAGCGAAGCAGAATCAGAAACACAACTAGAATATACTGATAATGATTTAGATGAAGTGTTATTAGAATCTGATAATGAAGTTGAAGATGCAAATGATAATGTGGCTGAAGTGAAAACAGTTTCCACGATGGAAGACATTTTTGATGAGGATAAATCTGAACAACAGCCTATTAGACCATTGGGAGAAGATCATTACTTGCCTATGAGTCCACGCAAAATGTCAGTTATAGAACCAGCTCACAAGACGATCTTAGATAATTTAAGTGATTACGAGCATGCCTCTAAACAAAATTATGAAGATAATCACTATGTTGAAATGAACTTAGGTACTGATGATGACAGTATGCAAACTTACGAATTGGTTTGTGTCAATAATGGAAGGGTTGAGCCAGTTTACATGGAACTAAATAATATTGTACCCGAAAAGTGTAATACAGAAGATACAAGTAAATCAAATAGTTTGTCAGATACAACATCACATTTTGCAGATACAAAAGAGCAAACACTTAAAAGAATATCTAAAGGCGATAAGAATGCTAAAGAAAAATTGGACTTTTCCGATGTTGAAGAAGATCCGAACAGTTCCAAACTGTCACTTGATTCGCCATTTAGTAGATTTAGTATTTCTGATACGTTTAGACCAGCGTCTTATTATTTGAGTGGAAGTAGAACCATTTTGGATAGACAAGATAGTTCAGACAGCGACATTCCATCATCAACACCAATATTTAATTCGCCGTCCGAGGATAATTTACTTGACGAGGAACTATCGCGCTATATTTTAGACAAATTAGACAAATCTGATATTTCACAAGACAATTCTATTATAAAAATGTTGACAAGTGAGAACCAAATAATGAATAAAATGAAAAGGAAAACCACGTCTCTTATGATTTATGGAAGTCGGACGTCAATTCATGACACTCTGACGAGAGGAGAAAAAGTTCGCAATAGTAGGGCGAGTTTGACAAGTGATTTAAATAAAACGATCGGATCAGAGTGCATTTTGTTGAGTAATTCAAATATGGAACAAATTGATCCAAATATCACAGAAACAGAATCTCTTAAAAGTTACAATGCAGATAAAGGTTCTTCTAGATTATCTATAGAATCAGATGTGAGTAGCAAATTTGATATGGCAGCCTCAAATATGTCTTCCGAAATTCAAAGTCTTATAGATTCGGATTCATTAGTTGACTTTCGCCATCCATACGGGTTTCGCAATTTAGAAGATATAAAGAGGAGACCTTTATCAGACGAATCCTTGTTTGAGTTAACAGAAACAGAAAATTATGTTTCGAGCGAATCAATGCCTGCAGTTAATCTAGATACATATTTACAAAGATTACAGGAAGGAACCAGTGACTCAAGCATAAATAATGATAGCGATTACCCTAATAATAATAGAAATAAAGAATTTTTACAAGAAAACAATTTACTATTGGACCGTATTCACACGGTAGTTTCACACACTAGATCCTCAAGTACTCCTGTTAAAAGTGCTGTAAAAAATTCTGATAAAAATAGTTTGGGAGCTCGTCACAAATACACCACGGATCATGGATATGATATTGCAGATTCACAAAGTTCCTGTAGTTCTTCAGGAATACCAAAATCTCCTACATCTTTTTATAGAAAGAACTGTCATGAAAATACCTTAATGAGAAAAAATCTTAACAGTGATATTCTTGTGAATAAAATAAAAGAATTCGACAAAGATAAGCTGACTCAAAGACCTGATAACGGAACATCTTTTTCATCTATTACAACTGGCTTTCATAGTAGAGAGAGTTCAACAGAACATAGTGCTCCATATTATTACTCAGATCTCTCTTCTCAAGAACATATAAACGTTTTGCCAACATCACATTACTTAAAAAAGACCAATATTAATCGAAAACTCAATAATCAAAGACGAAGAGGTCCGACGCACAAAAATAATGAAATAAGCCACATTAGAAATCCAATTCGTAACAATCAAGTTTCAGATCAACAATTTGATTTAGTCACGTCAGCGAGGAGCGTGTCAGTAGAATTTTTAAGTGTGGTAGAGAAGAATCCAGATATAGATCTCAAAAATATATACGTATCAACGGGTGGCAAGACATCTAAAATACCCGAATCAATGACTTTAATATCTAGTCTTGGATGTAAAAATAGTACGAAGAAAAAGAATTTGAATTTAGATTTATTGGAAGATGCAAACATTTCAAACCATAGTAATATAAACACTTCCATGCCAGTTTCTTCCGAGAGTATGTCATCCCACTGCAGTGGGAATTCCTCAAACACTGTTTATTATGACGCTGAAACAGAAGGGAATGCATATGAAAACGTGTTGTATCACGGAGAGAAACATTGGGATGAAGATGTCATATGGAGAGATAATTTAAGACGCGTATCGCACAGACACGCAAGGTCTATGGATGATTTAGATACAGTGCCTACAGACAGCGCGCAGGGTGGATCGTACGTTAACACATCCTCTATGAATAGTATTAAACGTATCAAAAAATGTAGTCCCGAAAAGACTAATAAGGTTGCTACCTACGTCAATTGTGATATACAGAGCCTAGTCCAAAGGCGGAATATAGAAGCTAATATTTCTAAATGTGACGAAAATGATGAGAACGATGTGTATGTAAGTCTTGCAAACGATTCCGTACTACCTGAATCTATAGAAGGTGTCTATGAGCAGCTAGCGATCGATACTAGAGACCAGTCGCGTAATATTAATGAAAAAACTAGAAAGAAATTCGAAATTGATAGGGAAAATCTTAGGCAGTGGGACTTAATGTCTAGTGGTCTTATGAAAGATAAAAAAGGACGCGTGCGGAGTACCGTCGCATGTAGGGACGATAGTGATGAACACCGTATAACGGAAAATGGTACTGAAAGTACAAGCAATGAAGGTATCCTATAGCATTCTATGATCGCGTAGAGACTATGTAAGTCCCATTTTATATTTATATTACCAAAGAGCAAAGTCAGCTTCAATTATTCACGTCAATTTGGAAGTTTTATGTGAATGATTCATAACATTACTGCGTATTATATATAATTATATGTCGATGGGTAAACAAGATAAGGTGTATATAAACACATTTAGCATGTGATTTTTAACATGGTTTGTCTATCATAATACTGTATATAATTTAACAAATATACTAATTTTGGAGTTACACACTTTATCATGTTTTACCAATCCCATAACACTACATACATCTTGTTTTTTAATAAAATTTAAAAAAATATATTTTTGAGTATTTCACATCAACGACGGTAAAACTGTATTTATTTTATTTTTAGCTTCAATGACAATGTCAGGAACAAATATTGAAACAGGCCCTAATAATAATAACAACAATCAACATAATCAGACAACCTTGTCAAATAAACCATTCCTCGGAAGCAACACATCCATTGGCAGGACTAACAGGGATGGGAATATTCCCGTTCGAGCTGTCAGTCCAAGAGTGCGCTGGGTCGAAGACAAACATAACGAAGAGTATGGCTCGCAACAATTAACTACATCGCAACATAATGTAAGAGCATCTTATATCAGGGCTTTTAGGTTTTTAGTTTAGTTAGGACTTTTGACTATACTCCTTACAGGAATATTGTTCTCCGGTTCTTATTTTATGTATAGACAAGTTTGTATATGTGAAAGTACGCGAAAGTACACGAAAGTTGAATTTTCTCTAAAAAAATCCTATGTCCCCCATTTTATAAGCTTGATTTTATTTTTCAGTTAAATAATTTGACTCCATCCGAAGAAGGATGGTCGACTGTTAGGTCACCTTCAAGAGTTATCCAACAGCCAATAAGGGCTGTCAGTCCGAGAGTAAGAAGGAACACTGAGAATGATGAATTGGTACAACCCTATTTAGTTATTACAATTATTATGTTTTCTTTAGTTATTTTATGTTCGCTTTATTTTGTGTTGCGTCAGCGTAAGGATAATCAGGAGTTGGGCGAAGTTCCAACAGCTGGGGAGCTTTTGGGAAGAAGTCACGAGGAATTAGTCCTGCTCTTGATACAACTGAGACGACGACATGCTGCCACACATCGATCTATTGAGCAATGTTGTGCCCAAATTAGTAGCATCGAGGTGCTTAATACGCTTTTTGTGTTTTTTTTTGCCTTTAAAGAAATTGCAATATTTTTTTTCTTTTATTGCCTTTTCTATTTGTATAAAGGTTTGATTTTTTTTTAAAATATCAATTACAGGAGTGTATGAGCTCACTGAAAGCTATGGAGCGTGAGGAGAGTTTGCAACGTCTGGAACATTTGAAGATGCAACTAATGGAACTGGAGAGTCAGTACGAGAAAAGCAAACCTCTAGTACAGCTGGTTGATAATATGGTGAAGTTAGGATCATTGTACAACAGACCGGGTTCCACTATTGAGAGATTGGAAAGGAATCAGAGACTTAGACAGAAAGTTCTAGCTGAGCACGCTTTAGAACAACAGAGGTGAGAATAAACAGTTTTATTACCTCATAATCTAGTGCAGGATAAAATTTTGTTATGAAATCATAATTTCTTTATTCTCCTATCAGGTGGTTGGAAAGTGCTGCCGCTGGTAAAGCACTAGAGACAGAGGCGGCTCGTGTGAGGGTGTCCGAGTTATGGGCGTTGGAACAGGAACTGGCTGATGAGGCAGCCATTTTACAGGGTTTGAAGACTGATAAAGATGCCATCGATTCATTACTTACTGGTAATAGTTTTTGATAACAATTATTAATTTTAAAGTTCAATCATTGTTTATTAGATTGAGGGATTTTTTATTTACAGCCATATAATAAATTTATGGTAATAAGAAAAATGTGGAACAAATAAGATATTTAAGCTATAAACAAAACCAGTAAGACGGTTGCAGTAGTTTTATTAATCCTTGCAGGAGTTCGTAGCAAACTAACATCTGCTAGCGCGAGCCAGCCCGGCCTGGAGATGGAGCTGGCGAGGGTGCACGCAATGTTGGCGCACAATTCAAAGGTTTATAAGGTTTTAATATACGTGCACTTTTATTTCTATCATTATTTATTTACAGCATTGCTTTATTAGCGGAGCTCTCTAGTCTTAGGAACCTATAAAATTATGACCTGTCAAACTTCATGCATGTGGGAAGTTATGTGTTAATAAACATATTTATTAATCATATTTATTCATTCAAGAGATCTCGTGTATCATATCATCCACAAAGAAAACCTCATGAGTCCCATGAACAAGAAATATCCCATGATTTATAACATTTAGAAAATTTACAATAACAAAACAATCGTAATGAGAAATCTTAACGAATTATTCGTATTTCATCCAGAAATTGGAGCAGACGGTAGCAGATAACGCTCGTCTAGAACGAGAGCTGCATCACCTGCGGAGGGCGCTGAGAGCACAACGAGCCAATACACACTCACACGCACACCCCACCGCCATGCTGGAGGACGGTTAGTATTACTACTATCATAGAATACAAATAGTATGGAACATACTTATATTCCTTTCAGATTAATCTGCATACGAACTTTATTTCCATATAAATTGGAAAGACTAAAAGTTTATCATAGGATATATTTCTAATCGACCTGCTTTTGTGATCATCACTAGTGTATTTTAAATATATTATTTATTCATAACAAAGTAATTGCCATGCATGTGTGTGCGGCATAGAACATAACACTAGATTACAGCAATGCTTCCAACAAATAAAAATGTGATATAATTATTTGAATATGAGTATTAATAATTTTATTATTTTATCTATAATATGGTAATGGTGTGAATTTCCAGAGGTCTCCCGGGTTCAACATCTAGTATCGGCCCTCCAACGTCAGAGACAGGAATTGTCTCGTGCCGTAAGACATTTGACGCAACAGTCACATGTCCTACAAACAACACATGACTCCAATGGTATGTCATTGTTATCATTTAAACTGTAAAATCATGTAAAAAAACTTTGGAGTACTTTATATAGCAATCCATCGAGACAAGATAATTTTAGTCAACAACAATTTTGTAATGAAAACGTGATGATTACAAGAATTGTAAATTTTTATGATTGTTAGATTGATTAATCGATTACTATTCACTTGAATATTTTCTATTCAAGATGTAATACATCTTAATACAGGAATTCTTATTTATTTTCTGAGATTTATTGCAGGAAAACGTCGGCCGATGTCATCGTGGCAGGAGACAAACCTAGACACAGGTCACACGATTGATCATGGGCATTCTGATTACGACTATGAACCATCGGCGCCATTACAGTCCCCGGGACATTACGGACAGAGCATGGAAACACCACTATATGTTGACACTCGATCACCAGGCATGGACGTGGCTTCACCAATAAACAGCGAAGACATGCACCATTCTGCATTTGGTAATTCGCACCTTCAAATTAATATTTATATTGAATGCTGTACTTCCTTTACTTTAATGATGCTTACGTTAATTTCGACCAATCTTGGTTATGTATATAAGTAGCGAGGAATATTTGTGCGGTGATTATAACGTTTGGTTGGTCAAAGAAAACTTGTTAAGGGACAAATGCCCTTAACCCATAAGTAAAGAAAACGTTTAGAGAAGTGTCCTATTTCTTTATATTACAAATCTTACCAGTCTTGAGTAGTTTATTACACTTTTATTTCCTTAACCAACAGAATTTATTTGCAAACCTAAATTTGTCACGGTTTTTTCAGGGAATTTAACCAACGTAGAGAAACAAGAAATCAAAACAGTTCGCATTGTGAAAAGAGAGAGCGAGAGACGACAGAGAGACAGGGAGCGTTCATTACAGCCGATGTCCGATTGGTCTGCCAACAACATCACAGCCAACATAGATCAATTTCTTGAGGAAGAACTAGTGCAGCCGATAAATAACTATAGAGCATCGTCGTTACCAAGAACTGACTATAGCAAATACGAGGAATATTATACAAAGCCCCCGAACCAAGATCAGTCAAGCTACATCCGGATTAACGACAAAAATATGGATCAAAGCCCTAAATATCCATCGAGTCCATCTCTATCTAACTACGATTACTCTAGAGATATATCGTCATTAAGCAGCAGCTATCACAGGAGCTATGACAGGTCAGGTTACGACCGAACGAATTCATTATCCACGCAATACTTGAACACGCCCACGGACAGCGCCAGGACGTTGACAAACGATCCTGTATCAAAAACTAGTAGTATGGCCAGTTTGACGAGGTCGAACATAGAATTGTCACCGATATTCAAAAGCGAGGCGGCCAAGCAAATTATAACTGAAATGTCAAGCGACGCTCCAAAGAACGGCACACTGCATAGACGTCAAGTGCCAAAGGAGAAGAGAAGACATTACACCGCCCCTCATCACCTAAGCGCGAAAACGCTGAATGAAATGCCTAAAGATGTATACAATCAAGATGTAAGTACTTTATAATTAACTTTTCCTTATAATATTATACCGTTCACTTCTATCTTAGGGTATAGTACTGACTATAATCTATATCAATGTTGTGTTTTTAAATTTCGAACATTTTATCGTTAGTGTATAAAACCGATTATACAATCATCATCAATGTTGAGTTTTTAAATTTAGAACACTTTGTCCTTAGTTTATAGAACCGATTATACGATCATCATCAATGTTGTGTTTTTAAATTTCGAACACTTTGTCCTTAGTTTATTGAACCGATTATACAATCTATATCAATGGTATATTTTTAAATTTCGAACACTTTATCCATAGTGTTAACAGATTACAATCTTTAACCATATTGTTTTTTTTTTGTAAATTTCGAACATTTTGTCCTTAGAGTTTAGAACCGACTATAATCTAATTAATGTTGAGTTTTTAAATTTGGAACATTCACTTTCTTTCTAATCATCAACTTCTCTAGCATGTTGAGAATGATCTATTTCAAACGTCGCATGACGAAGTATATTTACATATATTTATATACATAACAAAAATAAAGTACTGTTATGGTAGCTATTTTACCTAATTTTATTTTCATATTAGATTTAGTAGTTTTATATCATTTATTAAAATAATTAACAAATGAATACTGTAAAATATAATTGACCATCTATAAATCAGTAAATCGTCTATATACTACGAAAACTGTTCCTACAAAAATTTATCGTACTGAATGATACTGAGAGGCATCGCATGTAATATAATCATACCAATATATAATTTCCCATCATATAATATAATAATAAAAATCAGCTATGTATGTCATGGGTTATGTGTGATTTATATGTGATATGGTTATCTGTCGATAGGTTTTAGGGAGGTCGTTGGATGACGCGGATATGGAGCGCGCTCTCCGCACGGGGGCTCCGGATGTTGTGCGCTCCGCCTTGCCTCGTCGCTTACCAGATTCTATAGACCAGCTACTAGCAGCGCCGCAGAAGATCATCATACCCGAGCGTTACATACCAGAGAAGGTAGATCTGAAGAACTCGTCAGAAACAAACACTTGATCTTACAGCTCCGGGTTAAATGAAATGTGTGACGAATAAACTTTGTTAGGTGTTCAAATGAAATAAAACAACTTCCACAGCCACCAGAATTATCGCCCGAGGAACAGCAAAAACGCCAGGAGAAGGTGGAATCAATCAAGAAAATGCTAACAGGTTCTTCAGCGGATCCGAGTAAGGTATGAGTTGAAAATAACACTCTATTAACATGAAAAAGAAATATAATCAAGTCCTCAAAATTCATTCACATTTAACTATTTGTTTGACTATAAACCTCAAAGACTTCTTCTGTATCAGAGAACCTAAAAACCTTGAACATTAATCACGTTTCCTTGTCATATCGCTTCCTCATTATCAGAACATTGTATCATAAATTTTCTTATACTGGTCGAACAGTGATGGACTCTGGTGTAAAACATTATTATGATTATTATAATAAACAAATTCTCGTGTTTGCCATCACTGACCGACCAGACCGCATCGCATATCGCTCGGCTTTCATTGTCGCTCTGTATGTACTATTTCCTTTTGCATGTCCATCCACTCTTCATATCAGTAACATTTCTAAAGCAGATTTAGATCTGTGTATATTACATGTATAAATAATATCTACTTACAATAGACGTAGTGTCCGCTGATTAATGTAAAATATTTAATGTTATCTCAATATTTTTTTCGTGGACTAAGTGTATTAATAAGTGGGTGAATAGATAAAACATACACCAAAAACCTTATTCCAAATCAGACAAGAAGGTTTGAAATGAACTAAAATGTCCTATACCTTCGTCCATGAATACCAAAAAAAAAAAATTCGCAAACACGATCGCTTGAATGGCTGTATAGAGCCCGGACGGTGAAGACAAGCGGCAGCGGGAACACCTGCTGCAGATGAACCAGCTGCTGGCGCGACAGGTTACAGAGATGAGCAAGATCATAGCTGGTGAGAACAAAGCTGGCGGAACATGACAGCATACCACCGCGTACACTATGACACCCTTAACACTTCACACGCATTGAACTTACTAACAGTCATAATACAGTGAGAAATAAAATACTGAGTCTCACTCATACGACCTGCTCATATGACGTCAAATGTAATGTCCGTATAGCTAGCAACTGTCGTAAAATTTGCTAAGGTTATATCTTCTATCGATTCTTCACTTCAAAACGGCAATGGATTTTGTTAGACTTTATTAAAAAACTACACAGTAATTAATATAATGGTTCCTTTTTAACATTATCCATACAAAAGTTTGATATCGTTTATTACATTATCATATCAATGCATTTTGTGACTATTGTTAAGCTGTTTCGGGTGGCAATAGTGAATGCGGGTATAGTTTGATGTCTATAATATTTCGTTTGTTTTTTTGTACGTGTATGACTATTAAATGTTTTTTGACGCACTTTTAGTCCTATATAGACAAAATGATTTAGTGGAATGTCCAATGTGTTGTGTTTAATACAACAATATATTGATGTTGGCCAACAGATGTTTTCACATAAATATTTATTATTACGAAAAATATATATATATATATGTATCTCAAATATTTCCCTCTATGCGGGAAATTCCATGAACTGAATACCATAGATACGTGAATATTTTCGTCGGATGGTAAACAAAAAATATTTTTGTCGATAAACTTTATCTATGGTCATGATTGACGGCGCTGATGGCGGAGTAATTACGAATGCAAATGACATCCACTTGTCATTATGTCATTTTTTTTTATTTAACGTCGTAGAATAGATCACGATTTATTATGCCAAAAGATAATTTCACTGTAGCAGCATTTTCGCATATCTTGATTTGATTTTATACTAAGCTAGCATTTGAAGGGATTATTAAAGCATTGTCTTACAAAAAAACTATGTATTCCGTTATGGGATTTTGAATATATGAACATTATAAATGCTTTGACGATCCGATATAGTTTTTTTGTGTTACGTAACTAACTCGTGTGTGCATGTATCGCTCGATTGTCACAGGAACCAACGACGGAAAGCCGGACGCGAAATAATATTCATAACTCACTATAGATACATCTATACAAGGAGATTTAGCAGCATGATAACATTATTTGCATTTTGTTGTGAGTAGTTTTTGTTTTATTAGCTTACAATTTTGTCACCGTCACGCCATAGTGAATAAACAGAAACGTTTCGTCAGTTAAAGCATTAGAAGAGCTGCCGGCGCGGAACAACGACGGGGACTGTGAAGATCGCTCGCCGGACGTCGAGCTGCCAATATATCAGCAGAGATATAATTTCTTCACATAATAAAATATCCTACAGCGTACCACTTACACAGACAGACAGCAGTCACCGGTTTTATAACCGCATTAAAATAGGACGCGACAAAGTCCCTTAAATTCAATATAAAAACAGATTTCTGAAACATCATTTATTTGCAGGACATACAATAATTTACTCAATAAATTATACATACACGTATAAATTATATTAATTTTTGCCACAAATTCGTACACACGTATGTACAATATCGGCTTTACATATCTTAGTCTTTCATATAACATGTAGGTGACTATCGAGCTGTAAATGCTCAATTTAGTGACATTCCTTCAATATTTAGCCATGTAATATTTATTTAGCGTGTTCATGGGCCAGTTGATATAGTTCCCAAACAAATAGTCTTCTGTAAAGGGCCTTTAGTAGGTTAAAATTTTTGTAGCGAAAACTATGCCATGTTTATATTTAGTATACAGACATCACTATAACGATATAATGCGTTTTAGTATTATGTTAGTAAATATATATATTTTAATATAATTTGCTTGTAGATATTTGATATTATTTAATTTATATATACATGAAACGCTTCGTTATTATATATAAGCGTAATTAATGATGTTAGTTTCGTCTGATGTTACTTTTAATTCATCACGTATATAATCTTATTGGGTACATTGTTAGATTTAGAGTTAGGATTTGATTGTGCTAGCCTCTGAAGCCTATCTTACGTAGCCTATATAAGCTTTAAACTATAAATATAACCTTTGAAGTATCATGTTACATATTACCTTATTAGTGAAATACGCCGGATGGTATAAGAAAGAATGTTTCATATATCCGTTGCTATATATTTAATTTATGAATAACCGATGTTTTGAAATGTATCCTATGAAAGAATTTAATTACTATATACGTATACAACTATCAATTTGTAGTGTTAGAGACTGAAATAGTTCTGCCTTATGTAACGTCATATAAAAATACTTCCTAATGTCTCATTTTATAATGTCAATTATGTACTTATCTATCACAATAAAGACAATTATTGTTTATATTGTTTTATTCTGTTAAGAAAAAATCTTATTTTAGAATTTATTTTCTTCGTATATAAACGGTGCACTAACAGAATGGTACCGGTTTGGCTGGGGTGAGTCTATTAAGCTTAGCACAAGTTCGTCACGCTATACGGATCGTTAAGTTTTACAACAAAATTTATAGTATAAAAGTAGGTTATTGAATGAAAAACTGATAATGCTTCGTATTCTGTCCCAATGGAAACATGTGTTAAGCATACTTTAACTCAGAAAAAGTATTAAACACACTTTCTGCTTTACAGTGACGTAGGAAGCATCAACTCTATTCAATGGCCTAATTATGTACAGTGAGAAAACAATGATAATTAATTGTAATGAGATCTAAGATTTTCGCGAGTTATTTAAATAAAACTAATGTATTTTCGGATTTACTACGGGATTTTCTATTACTTTAAAACTACATAATCCCGACGTTTCGGTTACTTTACAGCAACCGTGATCACGGGCAGACGAGATGTGGTGTGGTGTGTGCATAGTAAAAAATCGCATAATAAATCGGAAAATATATTAGTTTTATAATTAATTGTATTAATCACTACAAATTTTGGCTTCAAACGTTTAATAATCTGATCAGGTTCTAATAATCGTGAAGACTGGCAGTGAACGCCTTGACTTTTGCCAAAGCGCTTAGGGCATACCATAGAGTGGTGCAAATGCAACGTGACATTTCATAAAGAAAATCCATCAAATTGATATCGCATTAACTCTTTATTAACATAGCAATAAGAATCAATTTGCCATAACATGTTATAGTAGCTAAATCGATAATTTGGTGTAACATTTAAAATCGCTAACAATCATTTAGCCACAAAGGACTCGGATTTAAGGATTGCCTATAGAACATTTGTTTGTAAAATACAGTCAGTAAGATAATTTTGAAAAAGAAATCAATAATCTATCGTTGTCATTATTAAATATTTACAAATTGGATTAACTAAATAAATTTTAAAAAGTGAACTTGCAAACTTCATTCAAAAATAGAAAAACCAACAACTTATTATTAGTAATATTGAATGCTTATGCTTATTATTAGTTCGCATCCTCATACTATGCTCGAAGCGTGTTTAGTTTCTTGTTTAACAACATACGTTAGTACTTGCAACATGCGAACGTTACGATAGAAAACTGTTTACGCTCCGTTTGTAGTGTGGTGATGCCAACTTGGAATAAGCACTCCGATTAGATTTTAAATGGGAATTTAACAATAAACTCTAGAAATTTAATGTATAATCATTTTTATTATATTAATTTTTATATTTATTGAAAGTTATATATATATTATTTAGTATACAAAATATACATACTTTCGATATATATATTAAATGTATGGCCTTCTTAATAGGCTTCGATAACAAGAAAAAGATTAAAAGAGTAATCATATTAATCATCACCATATCAAATTACATTTAAGCTTATAATTTTTCAAAATATGTCCGGATTAAAAATGTTATTAATAAATTTTATGTATTACTTATAATTGTAGTACTTATCGATTGTAGTTGAAATATATTAAAACAAAAGGAGAAGTTCCCAATGACAAATATACGAACAAACAGCCCAAACCGCTAATGGTGGAAACGTGACATTTGAACAGTTGTTTTAATTGAAAATGCCAACGCACAATGAGAGGGCGATATAAATATTTTACACGACCGGGATGAAGCAAGGGTTGGAGGTTGTACTATCTTGTTTAAAGTAGGTAGGATTGTGATGGCCCTTAAGTTTTCTAGGAACTTTAAACAGAACCTTTGCCACGGTTTTTTGGAGGTCACTCACAAGAATGTCGATAATATAACAGTTGAAATATTTTACGAAACATGTTTAGAAATTATCCGATTCCAGTTTTCATGATTTTACTCTCAAGATGACATTCGATGATGCGAAAGCTGTTTACAGTTTAATTGCATTTATTAAATGTGTTAGTTAAATTCTGCGTACACTTTTTATTTCTAAGAAATTTTGAAAAGGAGCAAGAGTTACATTGAACACAACAAAAATGTTGTGACATTCGATACTTCTACTAAGAATTTTTTGCCAGACCAATGCTAATGAAATTTTGGAACTCCCTAAAACACACGGGTTTTCTTCCCGGGATAAGTACAAATATATTATAACTAGAATATTTTGGTTGTTATAATCTGGCCCGGGACAGCAGTTCAGGCGTTTACATCAAACCTCTATGGAGGGCATTGCTATAGCCCGCTGTACCCAGGATGTCATCCACGCGGGCGAAGCCAGGGGTCGTTGCTATTATATTTTATAATGAATTTATCGATATGGTATCTAAAGTTACAAAAGATATAATTGTTTTGTTGTATGAGCAGCAGAAGTTTTATTGTTAAAGTTTTTATTGTTACTTAAAATCTTTTATTGAAAAATATATTTTCAATATAAAATATTTTATGGCGTTCCTAAAAATTTTGTTATAAAGTGTTCAATTAAATCTTTCAGGCAATTCATTTACTAATGAAAACATGTCTGTTGTTGGAGCACTTTAGCGTTATAAGGGTATTATTTATGACTGGTAAGTGTGTTTAATCCATCAGCATAAATGTAAGTACTTTGTGACGTTAGCAACGTATAAAATGAATCAATAAAATTTCTAAAATAAAATACAAATTATAATTTATAATATAATGAATTATATAAATAAATTATAATACAATTATGAAAGAAAAATTATAATTTAAAACGAAAATATATCGAAAACAGGAAAGTTATATAGGGATTATACATGACAGAGTAATTGTTCTGAATAGCTTAGGTAAATGTAAAAAGACTTTATTTTGTAAAAAATGTATTTTTCTGGAGTTTTACTCGGCATATAGTGACAAAATTTCGAAGTAAGCCAACTGGAGAATACTATGTTAAGTCCGACACTCACAAAGACAGTGTGTCTATACAGTAAACTCTCTTAAAAATTATTAGCTCTAACTGAGTAATGAATAAAAAATATTTATTACATTAATTATTTTTTTGCACAAATCCCATACATTTGGCGACTTTTATTATCGCAACTGCCATTATCTATGAAGAAGTAATTCAGCTTATTTAATTGTCAGTAAATCTGTACAACGACATGCGATACTTTTATCTTAGTATTAGTAAACTTACAAGGTTCAGACTACATCCTTAAATAAGGTCGGAAATTTAAAAGCCAAGTAGATATTTAATGTTTGTATGATGAATGCACAACATCACAAAATATGTAAAACGTTTGGGAATATTTCAACCAAATAACTTTAGAAAAATATTTCAGATAAAAATTAATAACTTATGTTTTTCGAATGGTGTAGTGTATTAAGAGATAAAATTTATTGACATTTTTGGAATTTGTTCAATTTTCCTAAATCCCTTCATGTAAAAAAAACTAACTAATAACAATGTTCGGTTATTTGAGTTAAGTTTGACAACTGTGGGTAGACTTTTGTATTTTTTATATTTCTTATAAACATTATACATTATCCTATATTTATTATATCAATAGTCCTCCATAGTTCATTTATAATTTGAACCATTCATGCGTCTTGTCGTATCAATGCCCCGACCTTGTTAACATGCATTCCGCTTATTTGATTCCTTCCGCGGTCCCTATAATGCTCTAACGAAGTCAGCTCTACTTGATTTACTCGAGGGAAAAGCTTAATTTAAAAAAATACGTAAAATCTAAACATAAAATTTTAAGCATGTCTCAAGATAAATTTGTATATAATATTTTTTTATAAAGTACCAAATATTTATTTAGGTGTCATTGACACTGTTAGGATTTTTTTAAATAATTATATTTATAGCGATAACAAAAAAATTTTAAACATTATCCATGTGAAATTGTTGACACAAATATGTAGTTGGTTAGGATGATATTTAACAAATTAATTTATTTTTGAACAATAAACAATTATAGTTACAATAAAAAAAAATGTAATGCACAAAGTATAACTTATCCCTTAAGAGATGTCTGCAAGAAACTCTCTAGATAAAGCAAACGATCAGAAATTGTGGTGTGGGTAGAGACAAACTAAAGGAGGAATATATATATATATATATATTCCTCAATATACGGTAA
>DVQP01000406.1:0-23620 GCA_018231745.1 Danaus eresimus
TGAATTCTGTATCTTATATGTATATGTCTGCAGTAAAGGTCGCGGTGGTATATGTATACTATATCCATTTTACAACATTAAAAATTGGCAATCTTAAAGCTAAATTGGAAAACTATTATCATAAACACGGTATTATGTCTTATCAAAATAAATTTCTTCGTTTTCAAGCGTTTCTTAGTAACGGTACATTACTTTTTAATTAATTAAAAACGGGAGTATCATTCGAAAGTTATCATACTATAAGTTTAATCATTCTTAAAATTAAATAGGGTATTTAATTTTTATTGTAAAGAGCCCGTGCGAAGCCGGGGTTGGCACCTAGTTTTATATAATATTAAAACAGCCCCTAATCATTAAGTGTTTGACCGATATTAACCACAGCTAATCTCCGCAAGGAAAGGCTTTAAAGTGAATAAAAATCGAATCTAAATTGTAAAATTCAACGGTTCGTTTCAGGGATACGACGCCACAGACAGATAAACATACACAGAAATCGACGTCAAACTTATAACATCCCTCTTTTTTCATCGGGGGCTGGAACATGAACCTCTGATATACAAGCGATTATTATAAGGAAACGGATTTAATGTCTTGTCTGAAACATTACGGTCTCATGAACACTCGATAGTCTGTCTTCTTATACAAATGTATTAACTAAATTAAGGCTGTACGTGTTCAGATCAAAGGCTCAGGATGTAATCCTCGGAGATTGCTGTAAGCCTTCATTACTGTCTGTTATCTTGTCTCAAAGGGTTCTCGATATCTACAGCATTAATTTAGAATTACGTGTGGATTTTCTAATCATCTTATGATAAAGCCTTATAAGGTCTTACAGGTTACTTGTTGCATCTAAGTCCTGATTTAAAATTTACAGAATGAAACGGTATCAAACTCTTGAAACAGAGTTTATTTTTATAATTCCGTAAAATTATTATAATAATATTTTGAATTGAATAATATTTCAGTAAAATGTTTAGCATTCAAAGGGAAAACACTAGAATTGCATATTCACAATAGGGTTGCTAAAACGTTGCTGTTTTTGGTTGATGTAGATTGGAAAAGTGGGTGTATAAGGAGAAATGGAGTCAAAGACAAGGGAAGTGGCTCTAGCTTTCAACTCAACGGAACAACTAGTTTATCTCGTTCATTCCTTTGTGAGAAGCGAGCACAAAGCTAACGTTACGAGATCCATGACATTCAAAGCATGCAAAATATAATATTCAACTTTTTAATTCGTCTCGATTGTCTCCAGCCAACATTTAACCCCCTTAGATTCACTTAGCGTATCACAAGTGCCTCTCGTCGTGTCAACCATCCCTATCTCAGCATTGAATGTAAGCCCAAACATATTTGAACAGAACATAATCCAACTTTCCAAACTGCATTTACTGAAAGCCTTTGAAAACTACACAACTATTCATCGGTTTACCGTGACATGGTGGTTTTTGTTAAACTAAATAGAACCTTGTCTACTGCGACCTGAGCTCAAATCGCCTTGTATGAGTGCAGATAGAAAATCATGAGTGATTTATGAATTTGATACGCAAAATTGAACTTTGATGCGAAGAAGTTAAGATGTATAATTTTGAGGGTAGGAAACGCATTGCCACGTCTCGAATGAGTCTGTATTCGCTCTCGAATAATCGATATCTGACGTCTGGCCTCCCCTCAGTATACTTATCAGGAACGGTATTGTTAATTTAATTATACATACAAAATTAATATAAGATTTATTTTTTCTCAACTAGCCCCTCTTCCTATAATTTTTAATCCAAGTACATATATAATACGTATGTATATATAACAGTGTTTTATTTATAAGTGACTTTCATACCTAGTATATACCGATTTCTTGTTCGTGTATAAGCTGTTTAATAGTCTTATATAAAATTAATAGAATTATCATTAGACTTGTGACTTCGAAGGTACCCAGCCGGGCCAACGTAGAGTTCCCTTGTAGTTTATTCGGGCAAAAAATATAAATTGATTTGATTATTCCGTTACTTTCCAATAGAACTGTAATTTTTACTTAAAAGTATTGCAAAAGAGGAAAGTAATAAATCTAATTTACGTCGTCCTCTGTTGAGGGGTTCATAATGAAAAACAAA
Organism: Danaus eresimus; assembly: GCA_018231745.1. NCBI lineage: Eukaryota > Metazoa > Arthropoda > Insecta > Lepidoptera > Nymphalidae > Danaus > Danaus eresimus. The sequence goes on from DVQP01000406.1 coordinate 2,109, forward strand.
TGACTGTTTCCCTAAAACAGTTTTATATTTACTTTTATATATATTTTATGTAATGAAAACCTTTATATATTCATCGTTTAATAATATTTTTATAAATACAAAATTCTAAGCATTCTATAAATTCAAAAGGAGTTTTGAGACAGAATTTTTCGTGCATTACTTAACCGTGCTCCGTCTGCCGGCCATAGTCGCTTCTATGGAAATTTATTTTGTGCTTAAGTTATGTAATATATAACTATGATTATGTCTTTGAAAAAATATAACCTCAATTTATTCTTTATAATAATGATGACTAATTAACAAAGCCTGTGTTATATAAGCAAAAATTACTTTAGAAGAAAGTAGAATGAAAATCTTTAAGTTAGTTGAAGGCGTTAGTGAATTAATTATGTTATCGTTTTCTGAATTTCTTAATTAGTTAGAAATGATATTATTCTAATGTATATTTCCTTCACATCGAATATTTGCGTCGAACGCATCCTTCGGGCAGATAATACCAATTTAACACGTACGTCTGAAGTCACTCAGACGTGGCTTGCTACATATTGGTTGACTGACATCTGGCTCTAACTGCACATAGAATTATGTACGGTTTATATTGTAACAGATCATTCAACTGTAAAATAAGTCTACAGAATTTAAGTTAAATAAAATTATCACAGTAGTTGATATGTCAACATCGTTAAGATCTCGTATTTATTTATGAGAATAAATACGTTTTTTATCTTGAATTATTTTTTGCTTAAATTTATTATGAATGATAAAACTCGATTAACCGAAACGTCGGGATAATGTAGTTTTAAAGTAATAAAAAATCGCGTAGAAAATCCGAAAATATATTAGTTTTATTTCAATGACTCGCGAAAATCTTAGATCTCATTATTATGAATGAATTTATTAATATATTATAAATAGCATCTGTGCAAATAATTGTAAATATAATCTGTGTTTGGATGTAAAAATTCCTTTTGCTGATTTATGTAGCAGCCTCAGACATAGTTCAGACGATATTAATTAGTTACAGAGCGGGGGCAGTGAAGCATTCACTGCTTGTTGCACATTAAGCATCCAGCTCTCTGATATTGGTATACGTAGATTGTTCTATAATATGTTTTGAATGCATAAGAATATGCTATTTGAATGCCGTGCATTACATTTTCTAGTAATACCTTAAAGTGTCCCAATAGACTATAGCAAAAGGAAGACAAATAACAAAAATGAGTAAGTTTATCTTTTATTCAATTAGCAAGCAATATATTTTAATAGAATTTAAAAAGTTTTGCTTAAAATCTTTATCTTATAATAGTATTTCGGTTTATTTGAAGGACAAGTTGTATGCTAATAAGATATTATTAAAAGGTAATACAATATTGATAAAATAAAATGCCCAATAAAATCACTTTTTACAACTTTTGTTGACTCAGAAATGTCCATAAAGGATAAAGTTTGAGAGTTCAAAATATAAAATTTCAATTCAACAAAAGTTACACAACTTTCTGATTGAACGAGTGCCATTCGTTACGGGACGAGGAATTATAAAAAGTTGGAGTACACGCAAAGAAAAAAGATAAAACCATTGTACAATCAGCATGTATGTTACCGAACAAGAGACGAGTTCGCTGGGACTGCTCGCTCGCAGTTTTGAAACAGAAATTCAAACCAGTTACACGAAATTTACAACTCAAATTTCATTTTATTTTCAATTGCGTTTAATGTTCTGTGCAACTTACTATACCAATACTCTATTAAGTACACATAAACAAAAAAATTGTAAAATTCTATTATAAAATGATTACAAAGAAAAGCAATTTAACAGAAGCCATAAAACGTTCGCAATAAACAAAATATCATAAACACGTAACATCATAGGCCGCAGATGTTACAAATTCTGGCAGGTGATATAAAAATACTGAATAAAACTGGAAATAACCGGATACAGGTTGTAAACCGCCCTCATTGGAAATAGGCAGTAAAGGTGGAATGGTAGATTGTGAGAAGTCCTCAATATTTCAATTTCACATGTATACCTATGTCGATCGAAACTCCGAGATGCAAAGTTTCATTTCGTCGTAAATCATAACATTGTTTTTTAAAGGTCCGGAAACGAAAATGTTTGTAGATGTATTTATTCACAGCGTATGAATTAGTTAATGTTTAGCAGAAATATTAAATTGTAATATTGATCGAGATTCTTTGACAAGATATTTGTTTCTTTAAGAAACTTCCCTAAACGTCTTTGGCATGTGTTTATTTTTTACAAAATTCTTTGACCACCCCTACTCAATAGCTTTCCCCTGGCACAACTACTAAGAGGGTAAGTCTACAGGGCGCAAGGGAAAACTTTTCGTGCTTGGGCCCAGCTTTTCTTTCACCCTTTATTTTAGGGTGCATCATAGCCACTGAAATACACTGAAATAAGGGTTTGATAATTGAAGTCAAATACATACCGAATAAAATTAAGGGTGTGTTAATAATGAAGTTTCATTACGACACCCTGTTTGTAAAGAAGTACGGAACAAGACCATTTCTTCCATCATCTTGCAACCCTAAACCATTAAAATATAAGACATTGAAATATAAAACGAGCTACAAATAAAATATAACACGTATAGCTTCAATTGAATAATAAAGCATCCAATAAATTTTGTCGTCTTTACATTGATAAAGTCAAGTCAAAATTATATTAATTACCTAAAAGGGTCAGGGTGCATAGCCTCTATTTAAATTCCTTTCATCTATCCCTCAAGGGCAATTCATTGAATGAGTAATTAGTTTTACAACACATTGATGGTCCTTTTTGTTTTGTTGCCAGAGGTTAAGTTACGATTTAACTTCCGAATAAATTTAAACATAAAAAGCCATTTCATATTAAAACATGTGACTCGTTCAAAACAAAGGCTTCGCTAGTGATTATTTTAATTCTTTTTCTGTTAATAAATAATGGAAAGTCTACATCAAATGGAAGACAATCATAACCTGCCGCGGGCTTTTTTAGAATCTTAAATAACAATGCAAGCAGAAACAAAGGAAATAGTCTAGATTAATGACGGCAATTTAGACAAGTTTGTGCTGAGATTAAACGGAATATCTTCTGAGCTTGTTCCTACTTATAAAGATTTTCTTTTATCAAGTCTGCGTATTTACGTTATTATATAAAATGTTCCACTACTTTTAACCTACTTGGAGTGTATTAGGTATTCAATATGATAACTTTGAGGTTTGGTATCTGTTAAACTGTTTTTATTTTCGGTTTAGGTTGAGATCAAACTATATTATACATTTTATTATATCCATCAGGTTTATTAACATGTAAGTTTTAAAACATATATGGATATTTTCTTTAAATAATATAAGTTAAATTGTTTATCTTACTCAAACGAATATCATTATGACAGTTAAAAACCTTAAAACTGAATTCATTTCTTTATTCAGAAAATCACAATCGTTCCCACGATTCCACTTTTTTCACCAATTAGAATCATTTCAGATAGGTTTGAAGGAAAACATTTTTAAAGCAGTTGAATCTCATGTGGAGGTTTTAAAATTTAAATTTACATTTTAAGTGCTTTGATTTGAATTGGAATTATTTCCAGGAATTTTTTAGAATTTTTCCAAAAGCACGTAGATTGGATTATTCTTTTCTAATAAAGCTCGCTTTGTAGAGTGTTTCCTTCAATTTCACATTGTTTTGTTTAGTTTCTAATATAGAATTAATATAAAAGTAACAGTCTTATGAAATATATTTAAAATAAAAAATATATATATCACATTCTTAACGTAGAATAATTAAGGATTCTAAGATATGTTAAATCGTTTTTCATTTCCCAATTTTCACAACATTTCCCAATTTCAACATCCTACAGTAAACAATTAAATTTATTTATGATTTTCAAATTTTCTATTAAACCGATGTGCTTTATTTCTCAACATGTGTTTCTATATAATCACCGTTTAGCCTATAAATCACCTATGAGCCTATAAACGTCTTAATCTAAAGGTACTTATAACAACATGTATATAACTCATTTTATACAATTTTAGAAATTCCTTAATTGCAATAGGCCTCCTGCTTCATTTCCTAAATGATGCGTACGTGATTATAAAAAGTAATAAACATAAATGTTTCTGGAATAGGTCTCCTCATCTAAGCGTCTAAATATTTTGTTGTGCTACTTAACAGCTACAAGATGATAATATTGAAGTATGTGCTCGTATATGAATAATAAAAATATCATTAGTCAAATATTAAATTCGGTTTATGGATATATAAAATAAGTATAAAATAAGTTGTAAGACATTTAACCCACTAAAAAGGGTTGTACATTATACTAAGCATGACGAGTTAAGCTCTAAGTAAACGTTTTTTCATACTAAGAGATGTTGAAATCAAGCTGCGCGTTTATGTAGTCTGTTATATACTTGAGTTATATGGATTTGCATGTTTTAAACCCTTCGAACGGGCTCAATACATTTGAAGAATGCCTCGTTGAATATTTCGTCTCTTTAGATGTACGAGCGTGGTTATAGTTATATTTTGTGATCAAGGGGAACTTGTTGAGTACATTCTTCGGTTCCTTTTCTCGATAACAATTGTAAAACCCGCTTTACCTTTTATTTTAGTACTTTTCCTGCTTTGTATGATATACATTTTAGGAAAACTTAATAGATGATACTAGCGGAAATCAAATCTACTTTTTGGAAAGTCACTTCGTTATCTCTGTTAATTGACACCTTCTTTACTCCAAGCGAAAGTATTATATACACACTTTAATAAAATATTTGTTTGATGGATGGTTTCTAGTTGCAGCTAATTTTTTTACATAACTTACATTTATAATAAGTGCATTTTAAATTATTTACAGTATTTTTTTTAAATAATAGTGTTAAATTTAATACAACGTAGGCATTTATTTCCCTCGGAGATCACCAATATCTTTTGATAGTCACGAGGAAGTAACTCTAGAACTACGAGCTTAGAAACTCAAATACTTGAGGAAAAGAAGTGATGAGTAGAAAAGTTCGGGGACTTGATCATCATGTTTGAAATTCCTTTCAAATATACTTTGCTTTCTGTTACTCCATCGTTGTGGCTCATAAAGTAATTGGAGGTCTCGGCTGAAGATGTAAAACGCTATAAGTAGATGCATTAGATAGAGAATACCTTCGGAAACTCTCCCTTTTGGCAATAAAACAGGCATTTCAAACATGTCAGGTAATAAACTCGAAAGTTTCGCGTCACATTTTAAACGTAGAGCTAAAATGTTTTAGACTTGTCGCTGAATATTAAAGATTATAGCGCGTCAGTGTAATCTTACTATATTATATCAACATATTTTAAACTACTGCTAATAGAAATACTATGCCAACAGTCTTTTTTTAACATCTATTTATGAGATGAGATTTTCGCGAATTTTATTCATTTAAATGATAGTAATATTCTATTGTAGGGCACCAGTAGTTTCATTAAATTTATTTATTGGCTTAAATTTGTTGTCCAAAGTAATATAGTATGTTGGCTACTGTACTAAGTTTTTTTGAAGTCTCATAATTAAGTCAATGTCTTAAAATATTTGTAAGGAATAATCGTTTTTTAATTACTCTGCCATCTCTAAATATTTTATATATTTATCTGGCATAGCATTCACCTGGAGCGCAATATTTCCCCGAAGTGAAATGTAATTAATCAAAAACTTTTTAGAACCCTTGGCGTCAAGAATGTCACGGGTTCCGCATATTTTCCACAAAAACTCCATTTTCATACATTATAATATCTGCGGGAAGGATTAACAGCCTTTTATATAAAAAATATAAGTTACTTTATCAAAAAATTACACGCTACTGTATGAAAGGTATTTTGGTTTATATTAAAATGATTTCTTTTTAAATTAGATTTGTATAAATAAATGTACTCCAGTATTTGTTTTTTTTTTATAAATAAGTAAGTATATTTTCTTCATAATCGCTTTAATTTGTGTTACGAATGTCTATTTGAAAGTTAAATTTATTACAGATATTCTCAGTGTTCGTGCCCAAGGTGACACTAGCTTAAGGCGTGATAATATGGCATTCGGAATCCCTTCATTTCCTCGACCTCCGAGCCGCAGATAATACATACATCATAATGATAAATAAACAGACAAAACGCCAACAACTTGACATTAATATTCCGACGCTGTTAGCTTCGCAGGTGCTTTCAAACTCTGAATAACTTGGGATCACTGTCTTGACGTCTCTGGCTGAGAGCCAACGGGCATTATTCCGTGAAATATGTTTTATTATTGTGGTTTATTATATTATATGACATGTTTAATTTTGAAACCGAACAGCGAACTTACTTATTGTATTGTACGGATATCTGTGTGTCTCTATTGGCATGCACGTGTATTGTAGAGTATTTTTCTAGATTTCTATCATAAATATTTTGAATAATAAAAATACAGTTACGTTCTCGTAATATTTCTATAGTGTACATAAGAATTTATGCTAAAAACGCTACCTATGTTATTTGGTCTAGTAAAACAGTACCTATATTATTTGTTGAGAGAAAGTATTTAAAATTTTATAGAATAAAAAATACATGTTTGTTTTAATAATAAACTCAAATAAATAATATCAATAAGTAGTTATTATACCACCAATGTTGCATAGTATTATAATGATTTACGTAATAATCACGCGAGATAAAGGCGCCTGTAATTTGTGACAAGTTTAAAATTCTCCCTCCATCTGTCACTCTGACACGTACTGTGACTTGTTACCTTATTTTGTTACACTCAATTTAGGCAGTTTCTATGAAGGTTTCGGCCACCCCATCAAAAGTTTCTTTACCTTTAATATAGAGCCGGCATTATGTTAATATACTGATAAGAAGAATAATCAATAATTTGAACACAATTTTTCTTAGGCCGTAAGAAATTAAATTTCAGTTACGAGTACGGGGAGTAATTAATAGTGTATTTATGGTAATGCATACAAAATAAAAACTCTCTAGTAATAAATCTTATGTGCTATGAAATTATTAAAAAGAACATATAATAAAGTAAGCAAGACTATATTCCCGCATATATTTGATTAAAATAAAAATATTATTACATCGGTTTATAGAAGAAAAGGATAAAATATCTTTCAAAAAGTTTTTATTACAGCGTTTTCTCCAAGTGACTTGACCAAATGATTTTTATACCACAAGAAATATTAAAATGAAAATATTAACGGAAAAGCTCTTGAAAGGCGTGAGCACAATAATAATAAAGACGTGTCCTAAACGTCCCCTTGGAAGGGTTAACAGGGAAAACATTTTTCCGTCCACACACAGCACTCCGCCCGCCGTCAGTCAATGTGTAATTGGCGTTTTTACCCTACGATTACACGTCACGTTGTTGCAGACGGATGTTATATTAATTCTTGGTTCCGTGGGGAATGTTATGATTTCCCCTCCCGGAGTTCCAGGGCCGAATGAACATGTCAATGGACTTATGATTCTCTTATATTATACAATAATTTTATGTATAATGAATGCCACTCATATTTTCTTTGTAAACATTTTAGTTATTTTAAACTTACTGGCGTATTGATATTGGCGTCAACTCTGAGTTATTGATAAAATCTTTAGAAGTATGAAAACAAAATCATACTATAATTTTTCAGTAAATTAGTCGAAAGTTAAGCTATCAAAAGAAGGAAAATGTTGAAAATTATGAAGTCAGTGTAGCAATTTTTGTTTCTGAAAGTAACCTTCGATTTTCTGATACGGAAAAATAAAAATAAAATGAACCACTTTTGATTCAAAGTTCAGTAACAATGACAGAATCGAGAAAAAACTAAAATGAAGCTCAATGACCAATTTTTATAATTTATAAATTGGTAGATTTTCAAATAATTGCCCCAGAAATTAAATGAAAACCAGATGAAGATTTTCTTTCAAGATTGCGCTACATTTAATATTTGTACAAAATTAAACAATTGTAATCTTTAAGCTAAACAGTAATTTTTTCTTTATGATCCGCTTTTTCATTCAGTATGTATATATAAACCTACAACTACGTAAAAATAGAAAAAGTAACTATATACTAAATAATACTAGGTATATTACTTCTTCGGTAACTTCGTTTTTTTATTTATCTAATTATTAGACTATATTTATCCATAGTTTCAACAAAATAACATAAATATTAAGAACTAACAGACTATTAATTTTGTTTTCAAATCAAACAGAAGTTAAATAACTTTGTTTATGCAATAATACGAAGAAAGATGCTAGAGAAAGTCAGTAGAAGAGAAGCTGATATTAAAACAGTCATTATATTCGAAACCAATACTGAAAAAAATCTGGTTAAAATGGAAAATACTAGCAGTAATAACCCCCAGAGGCTGAAAGCGATATGCAGAAATACAATATTCGTTATTCATTTCAGCGAAATCCGTCTGGAATTGTACAGTGAAACCTAACAATAACATTGTAAAATAGGCCAAGTCTTTGAATGCGAAGTTTGAATTAAAAGTATGACCGTGCCAGTTGTATGATAATAGGATAACGAGATTAAGGTTAGCCGTGGAATGCCTTTCACATGTTTACGTGTATAATGATATTGAAATTAATGTTGGGAACATTTGATTCACTAGTAACTGGGAGTATGTGACTTTGAACTTTATCATAGTAGTTTACGTTATACGTATTTTTTCTTTATTGCTGCGAATAAAACATAATAGGTATGAAAATATGATTTATAGACAGCCTCATACTTTTTAAAGTATACCGAACAAAGCCCTTTGTAGTTTACGATATATTATACAACTTATAGAAATGTTTTAAAGAACTTTCCCTTTCAGTCCCCATGGAAGTTACGATTCAACGGTGATTCAAACTGTCTAAGTTAAGATACTTGTACGTTCTCCACTAGGGTCTCATGAGGTTGGAATCATTTGTTTTTTTTTTCCATTGAGTTACTTTTAAAACGAATAGGACTTACATGTTTTTGATCGATATATCTTAAAAATCTATGACCGTTATTACATTTATCCTTTAAATCTGTTTTTGTTGTTTAAGTAATAATTACGTTAAAATTTTCCTATTAAGAAATATGAAGAATTATAATATAAAAAATAAATTACACTTATCTTCAGTGTTTTCTTTTGTGTTAAAAACGAAAACATTACATATGTTTATTAATAAAGTTTAATAAACATTTATTTATCAACTGATGCAATAACTGATTATAAGACTAACATACATCTAATATTGCTGTAAAAATTGAATGGTTTTATCTCATATAACATGATTCAAAGCTAGGCCACACAATATCAAAATCCCATCTAAACGGCTTACGCGCCAGACAGCCTAGATCAGGCTTATTCCATTAATACCTCCTATTATAATTTTTAAACCTCTTATAACATATAAATGACATATTCATTACACTATGGTATAGAAAAATAGCCATATTTATTAGTAATTTTGAAGTAAATTATATATATTTCATTATAAAAACCTGCTTTGAACATAAGCCCATAAAAACTAATCTATACCAGCTTCAAATAATTTCTTATTCCAAAAATTAATCTAATTAACTATAATTATTAGTTTTGTATGTTTCACTAAGTATTTTAATATTTAAACTTCTACCAAACAAAACAAAATATATCGACATCAGAAACACTAGAATAAATAAAAATGTTTTAAAACAAACATTGTTTATATTTTATACATGAAAATAATAAATATTTTGGTATTCAGAATACGGCTTTAAATTTCCAATCTACCACTTACAGGTTACCCACAGAATGAATCTAATATTGAAAGGGGAATATTTCAAAAAATTCAACATTTATGTCATTGTTCCAATATAATGTTGTTTTGAAAAAGTATTCTCAAGTATATTTTAGAAAAAATGCAAGAATCACATGTATTTATTTTTTCAGTAAATGTTCAACAAACTTTGTGAAATTATAAGAGTTTTATGGCATTTTTACTTTCTGATAAGACAGAATGCTTTTACTGTTATAGATATATGTATGATTGTCTGTTATAAGCTGGTCTACTTATATTCAGTATAGCGTAATGTTTACGTAACACACTATTTAGTTTGGATGGCTTTACAGAGCGTTTACAGGATCGTAGGCTTATAAAGACGAGGACGAATGGGGAGGCTTAATTGAAACTTCGTGCTCGTTTTCATTATCATGATACATCATGTTTAAAGTCGTGGAAGACATTTAATAATTTCATATTTAATAAACTGCGAAAAGACTCTTGGTGTTTTAGGGGGTGTCTTCGTATTTATACCTTACCATAATGATTCAAGTGATATTTCGTATATTTTTTTTGAAAATGTCCCTCCACCAACAATATGTTGTAATGTTTAGTCACTAGTTGGCTTCACGAAGCATGTGTTATGAGTCTAAAAAAAATAACTCATATATAGAGCGCTCACCCCTTGAAATACGAAAAAATCCTTAAATTTTAATAGACATATTACTTTAATCTTGAACCTGGATTGAGCCATAAGTCAGCCTCGAATTTGGTTGTAGAGATCCTCTCCGTGGATCAATCAGCAGTACAGTGTTCTACTTGCTTAACTCGATAAAGATTTGAATATAATATTCAGACCATGTAATGGCTAAACCGATTACTTAACTAAGAAAAAATACTCTGCAAAGTCTCAATAATAGTTTTCTGGAATGAACCATATTTTTTTCTTTACTTTCAACCAAAAGTTAGAAGACTTTGTCTTTTTTACAATAGTATATATTTGTCCTGACAGTAGTAAGGCTATCTTTGACGGTTATTTAATGATTTTTTTAATAAAGGTAACTGAATTGAACGAGAGAGGACGGATCTCGTTAAGTCTTTAAAGTTAATTTTTCTTTTTCTCTTCTTTTATGTACAACACAACGATCTATGGAGATAATCATCTATGGAGAAATGGGATGCAGATATTATGCGTTACCACATCTACGTATCTTTCTACCTGCAAGTCCCTACCGTATATGGCGACCATTATGGCTCCTACCACATGTTTTCGTAGCTTGACTACTTAAAGAACATTTTAAATTATTGAACAGAACATATTACATTGATGTTACCATCTTGAAAGTTTATGAAAAACATAACTAAAAACGCTATTTACCTAGTTTGACGTTGTAGACTTGCGGTAAGGATAGTATGGCAGATCTCTTAATGTTAAATGAAAAAAAAAGAAGCACAATAACCGTTCGCGTTATAACATAAAAAGAATAAATATATCGTTCGTCAATGGAAATACACAACAGCCCATTTGCAGTTATTTTGGGGATTAGCGCGCTTGCTCACAAGTACTCAGGGTAATTTAAAATATGTTTTGTTACTCTGATAGAGTTGAGAAACGACGATTCATCTTGGTTTGAGTGGGTTGTGACCTTTAATATTTTGTATATAGACGAAGCGAATGTTTAAAGTTAAGAAGTAGGTTGCGCATAATAAACTTTCATGTTACAATATGTTTAACTGGTTATAAACATTTATAAGGATACAAAACCATGTTGTCATGATCATATCATTTTCTTTATCCCTACCCAATATAATAACATTTTATTTAAAATAAAATAACTATGTCTTTGTACTCTTATGTATTTATTAATAAAAAACAGCTTAGTTTATAATAAAAGTTTGTTTAAATTGACAAATAACTATTTTAAACTGCTTCTCAATAGTTTGCAAAGATTTATCTTGATTACAATTGTAAATATTAAATCTGTACGATGAGATCATTACTATGGATTGGTTATAATTCATTCATATAGTCGACAGTTGCTATGGCGATAAGCTTCTCAATTAACACAACAACGTTGTATGGCAGAGCATTTAAATCTTGTATTATTAATTCATGTCAATTAACGAACTTAAGTGATATGAAAATTGGTAATACAGATCGTTCGATCAGAGGGGCAATAAGTCGTTGGGTTTCTCATAATTAAATCGTTTTTTTTTTTCGCATAAAAGTATTTACAATCACAGTTTATGAAATTATTATTCTTCTTCTTATTATTATTTCGTAGGACCATCCTTTGGTGTTTCATTGCACCGTTAAGGTATATATAAAGTTTACAAGTCACTAGACTTGAATTTGCATTCATTTTCCCTTACCGTATAAATGTTTTAAATTCTTATACGAATGAAGTTTATGTTAGGTCATAAAAAGACTTTGTTTAGTGTGGTGTAAGCCTTTTCAGTAATCATTTAGCAGACACTTTAAAATTGATGAAATTTTCGTTTCTGTGTGTTATTTACTAATCGCTTTATACAATCAGCTTAATTTTCTTGAACATTGTTATAAATTCACCTTCTGAGGGATATGTCACACATAAAATCATGATTTAATATTCATATCATATAGATCTCGTCTCAAACGTACCTAACCTTTGTAATATAAATTAGCGTCACTAATCTAAATTCACTATGTCATATTTTATAATTCTCTTACTTATAAATATCTATGTCATATTATTAATATGTATTAGAGTCTTCTTCCTACAGCAAGTCAATTCCTAGCAGGTGCGGGTCGGGCGAGGCAAACACGTGTATACTTGACTATTTGTTCCTAACGAACACGATCCAGAGATGAGTCCGCTAATACCTTCACAAGTGAAGAAGATTATGTGCAGTATTCGCCGATTTTTTTAAACAAAAAGCTGACAGGAATAGCATGGAACATAGAATTGATATGAAATTTTATAAAAATAATAAATTAATTACTAATTTTTTTCTTCTCCTTTAATTTTTAACACTTCAGTCATTGCAGGATAATTAATGACAACTAAAGTGACAAAAGTTGACCTAGAAAAAAATATATATTTTTTTACAATCATTGTATCAATTAAATGTTTCAATACCAAGATTACGGAATTTAAAAGGCAAGTGATTTATAATTAACCAGGTTTAAACTAATTTTAAGTATTTCAATAACGTTAATATTGATCAAGTTTGATTGGCATCCATCTTCCCAGATTCAACGTCAATACAGCTTTAATTAAAAAGTTTTCCCCCATTGTATTTAATATAACTTTTCCTAATTTGAAACGTTCTTAAAGTTTCGTCATTTTAATTTTATTAAGTGTTTTTAGGTAATGAGTTGACTTTAGTTTTCTGTATTCAGATCTTTCTTTATGCATAAATGGTCTTGATTGTATTTTTTCGTATGGAATTAAAAGTATATACATTTTTAGGATTAAATAAAAATGTCGTGTACACTATTATATAAATTATTTTTTTGAATGGGTATCACTCTCATTTTTTTCTCAGGTAAACAAACATTAAATTTGTACTTTAAAAGAATTTTAATTCGAAATCCTGTTTACTTTTCCAGTTCCCGTTTTTCTACAGGACCACGCTTCCTAGTTTTAGCAAAACAAAAATCCATTTATATTTTCGCATACAACTTCCGCCGTAGCAGCAAAAGCTGGATGCAATATCATGTTGTGTTTTGACAAGCGGATGTGAACGAACGCGTTCCTGGAGGGTCTCTGGTACATTGCTTCCGTTTTAAAAGTAAATATTTATTTATTTACGAAAAATTTTTTGTAAAAAATATATAAAAAAAATGTAAAAGAAAATAAACCACATACTACAGAATAATAATCAATGAAATATTCTTTACAACAAAGTTTAATTCGATGGTTTTTCGTCAATATACTTTTTATAATTTCGTTATCACTACATCTTCGGGACGATCAAGGATCTATTAAAATCACAAAGTTTAGAAATATAACAAGAAACAGCAATTTCTATGAATCGTTTCAAGTGCAAATTGAATCTTAATAATGTTCTATTCTGTTGCATAAAAGTATAACTTTTTTTAGGTGACAAATAACTATATGTAAAAAAGTAATGTGAAATAGTTAAGGAGATGATAGAAATCGGTTGCAAAGAACCAATATTAATTCCAAAATTACTTAAGACCATTTTATCGTAAAGCAGATACTCTTATACGGTTACCAGATTACCAAACTTCCAATTTCAACGTTTCTTTATAGAAATCCCTTACAAGTAATCTGTCTTAACAATTTTCCTTCTCTCACAATTTCTTTAAGACTAAAATTCGATGTATTTTATATCGGTATTCAATAAAACTATAGTATATATTTATGTACATTATATGTTTTATTAATTGCGGTATCCGACCAGCTAGATTGACAGAAAGTTGCACAGAAAGAATTGTTTTATATATATTTTCTTAATAATAGACTAATTCAATTTTTAAAGCGTTTAAAAACAATACTAAAAACAAAACTCTCGTAAGAAATTGACCCATTTACAATTCGCTGTAACAGCAATCGTGCAACGCATCCCCATTTTGCTTCAAAGCGATCCTTATACACTAAGTGATTTTCAATTCTACCTTCAAGACGCCAGGGATGTTAGAATATGGAAGCGTTATAATTTCCTGAAAGATCTGATGTCTCAATATCCTGTACAAAATGATAAGGTAATATTTATTTCACGTCAAAATATCAATAACTTTGTGCCTGAAGTTTTATTTTATAGATAAAATTGACTTGCTATCAACAGTACTTTTATTCTTTTAGCTTTAGTTATATAGATTTTTTGGTGTCAAATCAAATGTGAAATTTCATTAAGTATCTGGATATTTTTAAACGATCCAAAATTATTATTTTTATCAAAAATAACCTTTATAATCCACCTATAGTTGATTATGATAATTGTAACTTTTGCTATTTAAATTAATTACTACTACAAATCCTTTTGATGTCGAACAAAAGTTTGGTTTCCAATTCCAGGAATCTTTATTGAAACAGAAATTGTATAACAGTTTTATTGAATTATTTGTCTTAGGTAAGGTAAGTAATTGTAGGTAAGTAATGAAAGAAAATCTTTCGCAACGAAATAATAAACTACATTGGGCTTTACGGTAAATAATACTTGTGGAAAACTCTTGTATAGTGTTTTTGTAGCAGAAGCTTCTAAGCATTAAATATAATTTAAGTTCATCAACAAGGCACATCCAGCGAATGTAACACCAAACTACCTTTTGTTTTCGAACGAAAGGTTGGTATCCGTAGAACCTTCAGTGACTCAGCCCTCATTGCCTTCATTTGTTACTTGAGTATTACTTGACTCAAGCTTCGCCTGTTTAGTTGTCATGACAAGTGCCTTAAAGAACAAAAGAAAAAGTTAATGAATTCTTTCATATAAAACATTCAATCGTAATCAATTGATAGATATTTTAAAAAAGAACCATATGTTATTAAAACGTCTGTATTTTTTATTATAAAGATTATTATTTGCCTTGTTGTTATCGGATTTATGATAAACCATTTTAGCCACGTAAAGCTTCTCATCGACACTTGCATTATAGATATGGTTTTTATTCAATATATTTCAAAATAACTTATCCAATTCTTCATGAAATACATAAAATAACAAATCTTGTTGGCTGTATATACACGGAGAACAAAATTTTATTTAGCAACGACTTGAAGTTCAAATTACAGTTGTACATTTTCAAATTTAAAAATTTCTATAGAAACAAATATTTGTACTGAGTTTTTCGTCATTTGAATTGGGCCAACAACTTCAATTATACCCATAGAAGTGGGTGGAGAGGAAGAAACGTCAATTGGATAAATTCAAATGAATACTATTTTATAAAGACAAGTGGCTGTCTTAATCATTTTCATTTCATTCCTTAGATATTTTAAATAGTTTGTAGCTTTAATATTATATAATAATAGGCATAGAATTTGTTATATCACATTTTCTAGATTTTTCGATGAGTTTATAGTTTACAGCAACCGTGATCACTATATCCGAAAACCAAAACAATTTTTTAAGGTCATAAATACTACTCGGAGGTTTTTTATTTTATTTAAGTATTAATTTCATTTATAAGCATTATAATTACAATTATAAAAACTTTTTTTATTTAGACACTGTATTATATCAAGATAAATCTCAGGTTGTGAAGTTGAAGAAGAACCCAAAGGCCAAACTAAAATCTTGAAAGAACATTTTACGTATTTTTGGCAATTTCACAATGTTTATTGTACAGAAATAAAAACGATTTCTTTATAAGAAAAACGATGCCAAATTTATCAGACATCCTAATTTACTTGTAGCATTGATATAAAATAAGAACGTATAGATTAGCTATAACATTTTTTAGCCCGTTAGTACAATGTATACGGTAGCTTACGACTTTCATAAACTCTTCGGAATTATTACACTTATGTCAGCCGTCCCAAAAGTACCAAAATCCATTTACAGACATAAACACCATATAAAAGAGCGTGTTAATGTACATCAAAGTAAAATGTATTCGATTTGGGAAATGAGTTTTTTAAATGTTCAGAACCGGTCCTTTTAAATTAAGCGGAATTTGTTAAATTTATCCGGATCAGGGATATGTGAATAAAACAGAAGAGATAATATTTTTGTATCGGCTTACGACACACGTACCATCATTTAGGATGAACCTATACATGAAATAGTCTATCATTTCATATATACAAAAAAAAATTAAAACATCGTAATATAGTATAAAAATATAATACTCTTGAAAAACCTGCCAGACTTAAAACCGTTTATAAAATTTTCGTGTGCAAGCTGCCTAAGGAGATGTCATTTTATTTGAAAACCGTTTTCCAAAGCGGTGGTTCATAAAAAGGTCTATATCTAATTTGGCCGTGGGTTTCAATCTCATAAAGGGTAGAGGTGGAATGAGGATAATTGCTTAATTTCATACAACGGCTATTTTTATATTAACGAATATTTTTATAACAAATTATATCGTCCTTTCGAATATTTTTCTGTTTCTCTAAATTCTATTCATGTTTTCAGGTTTCCATTAATATAATGTTGCATATTTATTTTTATTAAATTTAGCAATTTTTATTTCACATTTAAAAGTATTGCAACTTGTATTATTCTAATTTTCGGTTAACAAAGACCTCTAATTAGGGAGTATAAGAGTGCTTAAGAAGAAGTATTCTTTATAACATATAATCATTTTATTTTAAAATTGTATTTGTACATTATAATATAAGTCGATCTACAGTATTATTCGAAAATGTTTCCTGAATCCATCAATTCATTTAAGTTCTCTACATAAAATATACATTTCAAAGCTTACAACAAGAGTTCATGAATAGAAAGTGATATGCAAAACATGTCTTGTTCAAAGATTTATTGGCACTAAGGAATAAATCGCACATAATAAAAATAAATATATTGTAAATGAATATTTCAATGGAAACAAAACACTGAGCATTTTAATTATAATCAATTATCACAGCTTATATAATATATATTAACTATATAGACATACATTTAAAATGATATATGTTTCGTAATGAACTGTGAATGATATGATCCTCTTATCGTGAAATCTATCTGATGGGTTTAATTAGTAATGGTTTTACATATCTAATTAACTATGACTACACATATATTTGAACAATAATATTATAGACATTATATACGTATGTCTATGTAAGAATATATACAAAGAGTTCATCACAGATATGTTACGAGTATGCCTACATCAAAATAATTTTACAGTATTTGTTGATTATGTTGTTTGAGATCAAACCGCGGAAGGCTTACAGAAATTTTACGGCACTTTGATTCATATGATTACAGGAGAGTGAAGCTAATTTTATTTAATTCAGACATCCACATCGGAAGATGAGATATAAAGCGTACAAAATAGGATAAGGTATTCACAGCTGGCAAATTAACACATATAGAAATTACTTGAAAAGATTAATAAGGACTGATTACGCGTACCTATTCATTATTAAAAGAAACTCATCAAAGAAGAATCTCATTACTCCCGAACTTGTACGAATGTTGCCGAACTGCTACGAAGTTCAGTTCTTTGATACAAACCGCAACTATCGAATAAGTTTTACTATTGGTGATCGGTGAAAGTTAAAAGCGGGGGAAACGTTGGGTTCAGCTATCGTAGCAATAAATCGAGATTGATAAAAAGAAAGAAATATATATATTCATGATTTGAATTAAAACTCACGCTTACAAAACTAGTTAATGTTTAAATATAATTATTGGACAATGGTTTATTTTATTTAAAATAATTAATAAGTGTTTATTAAATCGACCAGGAGATAACATCTTTATTTATAATGAAACCAAAAAAGTTAAGCAGAAAAATTTATAGAAATAAAAGAAAACCATCGTGATGAAAGAGTATGAAGGCAGAAGTCAATTAAGAAAATAAAATGCTAGCAAACGATGTTCTTTTTAAAGCAGTTCATGTAACTCTTGAAAAGAGAACAAAACTTGTACCACGCGCCACAAACAAGATCAAAGCATACCGTCCACGGCATCATTAAATGACGACCATGTGAATACATCCTTACTTTATATAAATCTTACTCTTTCGCCTTTGCTTTAGGTCCTATTTTCCTACAGCACAATTTCTTTTTACTCTCAAAGAATGTTCGTGATTGCTTATAGGTGCGTATAAAATACAACCCGGGGCTGATCAAATTCACTGGATTTACGTTCTTAGTCTTGTTGTTTTTAAGGCTAATCTGGCTTGATCTAATATTCATGGTTTTTATTACATCCCATCTTTGATATGGTACTTATTGAGCTGAAAGTAGTGGAAATTAGTTAGCGAAAGAATTTTTAATACACGAAGACTTAGTTCATCGCAATAAAGCAACAAAATTCTTACTTAATTTCCCACCGTATTAATTCTCATTAAAACTGATTAATTGCTAGTCATATTCCCGAAAGTAATAAGAACAAAACAAGCAACGTCTCAGCAAGTTACTGCCTCATCTAACAAAGATCAAGTCGCAATGGCGTGTCAACTTGGCGAAATATTCCCATCACGTTTTGTCACAGCGACTTCGTAAACACGTCATATTTAAAGACATCACAACAGACATATTTTCTTCTTCATAATGAAATATATATTCGTACCTCGTTAATATTCATGACTTCACCCATTATATAACTTTAAGTACCATCATTTCTCATTAAAAACGGAAAAGCTTGAACACTATTGAAACAGTATTTATTCGTTACCTTATTTTCTTTGAAGCGGTGTGTGCTTGAGTTTTTCCTTTCAAATGTAAGAGCTATGGTAATTACAGTTTTAAATTTTCTTATAACTCAAGATTTTTAGCCTTGTGACAAAATCTTTGTGTATTTTTATTATCGTTTTTCTTAATTTCTATAAAATTTAAAATAAATATTACATACATTAACTTTATAGAAGTCAAATAATATTTTATAGTAACTGTTACCCGCGACTGCTCCTGCGTAAGAAAAATAATAAGAAACAATGAAAAATTTTTTAAGCAACGTATGCGCTCTGCCACTCAAACGTTATAATTTCGAGATAGGGTTCCGGATCTTGATAAAAAGTACCCTAAACTACTCCTTATTACGCCAGCTACCTGATAATAAAAGTCCCGTAAAAATCGGTCCAGCCACTTCGGAGATCAGCCGGTATTAACAGACAGACAGATAAACAAAAATGTAATATGGGTGTATGTACCGCACACACATTCATATGCATGTAGTAAAAAACATTTATTTCAATATTACAAACAAACAATCCAATTTTCTTTATTTGTATAGACTATTTTAAATAACACCCACAAATGAAAATAATTTAAATATAAAAATAATATAAATATTTCCAAGGAAATGAATTATAAAGATTTCTCACAACTCTATAACAGCAGATAGATAAATTAAAAGCTTCTCTGCTGTCTAAACTTTAATCAAGAAAGGGCCGTCGGGTTCAGACAATGTAGTTCAGAGACTGGTATTAACACAGAAAGGTGTTCACCCTTTGTGCTTCTTTGTGCTCCCGATAACTATGAGAGGACGAGATAGAGCTACAACCATGCCTCGCTTGACTTAATTTATTTATGTAAATAGAAAGAGCAAGCTGTTAACAAATTACAAACCTATATCTTAAAGCTCGTTTAAACTTTTAATTTATTATTTCAATAATAAATAACGTTTAGAAGTTTTTAAGTATTCTTCTTAAAGGACGTCCTAATGATAAATATTAAATTTTATTTATTTAAAAATATATAGTTCCAGTAGCTAGCTAGTTTAAATGAAGCACGCAGCTGCAACAAAGCGTTTGCTTCTGTTACCTCCGGAGCCAACAGAGCTTTAATTTTGCATGCTCTTGTCCAATAAACTCGCTTACCAGTCTTCACTACTACCGATATGAAATTTTTTAAATTAAATTGCCTTGATTTATCTACGTAGGAGTGAATTTTCAGGGCTCTGCTTACATTGTTTTGAGCACTTTGTTTAAACGCGAAATACAAACAAGTCTTTTGAAATGGAATGAGAAGTTTAATTAGTTTTGCTTTGATAGTTTTTTGCAGGCGTTGTTGGAAAAGTGAGCTTGTTGATCTTATGTAAACTACGGTTATATTCCACGCCTACAACCACATAGTGCAAAGCATTTGTTGCACATTAGAAATATATATCTTTGTGTTAATCATTAACTTAATTTACTAAGACTTTAAGCAAGAGTAGAAGTTACACAGATTTCGTTAATAGCGAAATATGTGTACGATTTCTTTTTAAATATTTTCGGTATTGTTTTGAACAAAACATCTTAGTGAAAGGTTAATCAAGACGTAACATATACAAACATAGCGAAACAGACCCTCGTTAGTGATTGTTATGTTTGGTTAGGATGTAATCTAATTGATAAATGTTTGAGGTTATTTAGAGTAATTGTGTGATTTTGGACCGCACTGATTGGATGACGAGGGTGTCTCATTTATTGTAAACGTTACTAATACAGCTCTAACAGTCTATAATCTATTAATTATATGATATATCAGTCCTTCATAAAATTCCATTTTGATATTTTCGTTTTTTAATTTCCAACTGTGTAACTTGACAATTTGAAATCTGATTGATCCTGATGATATGAAAAAAAAATTTAGCGAATTTCTCATTTACATTTTTTTGTGCGGTGTTTGTTATCTTTTGGTTGAATATACACATTAATGTGCATGTACTAATTTATTTTGGGGTACAAAAATTTTCCTTGACATTAGCAAAACTTTGAAACAAAAAGTGAAAGCCAAACTAAGAAGTTCCGTCGTTGATTTTATAAAAGGTTTATGAATGTTAGGTCTCAGCTATCACCAGTGATGTTGCACTAAAAGGAAAATCTATACATATCTACTGGTAAATGAAATAACATGTGGTTTACATTACTGAGACAATTTGACGGCTAATTTAATTACCTTTGATTGTGTATAATTTTCAACAAGCCTGAAGAGTAATTATATAGTGTACGCTCAAGATTTGCCAATAGAAATTTCAGATATTCAGACCAATACGTCTACATTAAAGTATCGTGTCATACTCTTTTGCAGTTTCTGTGTTGCCTCAATTATACACTAGAATTAATGGTTAGGTTAGATTTTATTAAAAGCTAATACTTTATAAATTTGAAACAATTTTTTTTAGACATATTTATACATACATACATATAAATATA
>DVQP01000407.1:0-23597 GCA_018231745.1 Danaus eresimus
GTATTGTGATTATATTAATATTTAATAAGTGGTTTGCATTAATTTCAATTAGTTATATTTAATGTTAGGACTTTTCATCATTTAGTTTAATTTCCTTAAAGTTATTACAGTAACCACTTAAAAAATCCTTATATTCATATGAAAAATGATAATGAAAACTACATATTTTTTGTATGTTATGTAACTCTGTATCATAATTATTTAATTTATATCAGTGTATATATGTACCTAATTATTTTCGAGACGGTTTCGCCATAAATAAATATCATTTATATGAAGACTTAAATATATTTTCAGTCTTTTGAGAAGATTGATCAAACATTGTATCAGAAATAGTGGAACAGCATAGTATTATAAAACAAAATATTTAATAATAAAACTTACATGTTTATCACCGGAATGGATATAAAAAGATTTCATAAGAAAATTAATTTATAATATATGTACCAAGACATAATAAACTCAGTACATTACATTTTAAATTCATATAGAAATTTTTAAAATGTATTGCAACAAGAGAGCTGTAAATAAGTAAGTCATAATTATAGGGAATGGCAATAATAGATAGTGAACATTTTGTAATTTATATTTGTAGAATTTGGATTTTAAAATATACAACTATTTATTTTATAATCTCACAATAAAATGAAAGGAACACTATTCTTACTTAGAACCCACCTACTGGAACTAAGTCACAAAGGCAAGTATCCAATGAGAGTATTCAAAAGTTTCATATTTCAAAATATTTGAATATCCTTGAGAAACAACTCAATTTTGTTTTCTTGAAAAAAACCTCATTCAACAACTCACCAGGAGGATTGCATGGTATTCTTATAACATATTATCTACTGTGTATCTTTTAAAGTTCATTGCCACAAACAGAAATACATTTAACATCACTCTCAAAATGTTCTAGTAAACAATCTTAGGTGTATAATAGTAAGGGCAATGGGCATTTGTTAGGCAGCCTTCGGAAGTGTAAAAAAAATTACAATTTATTTGGTTATGACCCACCCTAAAACATAACATCAGTTACTAGTGACCAATACAAATATTTCGATTCATCCAATCCAATCCAATCCAATCATACAATCTTTTATATCTTAATCTAATTTGAACATCATTTTTATTTTTTAGTCTACACAATATGAATATGTATAGGGGTACAAAAATGGAAAAGTTCCACATTGAATACTAAATTACACGAAATAAATATTTATATGCAAATACGCGCCGAACTTCAAAAATACATTTCGAATACCAAAACACGCTCTAAATAGATAACGCTCACGTTCAGAACATTGACTCCAGGACTAACAACTCGTCAATAATATCATCAAGCAAGCACTTAATAAACTATATAAAAAAAAAACAGTCATAAATAGCAAACCTCATATTAATAATACAATAAATTAAAAATGCCTTTGAACATTGCAATTTAATACCTAAGCTCCGTAATGACGATTTATAAATGAGGGCTGATTTCACCAGTTATTGATATAAGAAGATGCAAATGTGTAAGCTAAGCTTAATTGCTAATTAGTTGACAGATAAAAAAATATTTCTGATTTCATAGATTTTAATATAACGTCACAGATAAATTCTGTTATAGCCTATATGTCACAATTTGCTCATCACCATAATGTAGGATAGAATATATTTCTAATTTTATATAAAGTTAAAACATTATTATCTCGGACGTTATAGGAACTGGTGAAATTCCCGTTGAGTGCAATGCGGCCATCAACTGCTAGTCATCTACTTCTAGTTCAAGCTCTATATCGGCGAGATTAATCTTCCTAAGTGTATTTATGACCATGTACCTAGAAAACATCACATACAGATATCTGAACCACACCATTTGGCTCTTATGAAGCTTCATCGCTCGTGTCACGCGACGACTTTCAGTCCAGCGAAGGAAGTACCTATAAAAAATAAAATCACCTTTTGTTTATTGCATTCGAGATCACAAGTAATGTAGTCATATCATTCATAAATGATACATTGTAGTAAAAATTATTGAAGCGATACTTACCTTTTGGAAGATAGAACAAAGCTCAGTGGAAGATCTAGGAACCCCAAGTACTTTCTCAGTATATTTACAGAATCCAGTGTATAAAATGTACATTCTGCAATGAAAACAATACTTTTAAAATAAATTTATTGCCAATAAAAAGAATAGGAATAAAACTCCCAATTATTATAAATTTCATTCACCTCGCTACTTGTGTCCAAATTTAATGTTAATAAAAATATATAATGGTACAAAAAATTAACAAACAACAACAAAGTATTGCATATATTCTTAACAAAATTTATAATGTTTTTAAATTATAAAATTACTATTCTAAAGAAAACTAAAACTTCATAAGATGTAATTAATGTTAGGAATTTCTCACAGTCAATATCTGAAAGAATTTTTCATACTTTGCAAAAAGCATTGAAATATAAGCTTTAATTTAATAATTATGTCCCATTAACTGTAAGTAGATGTAAGTAATATAACCGATTTTGTGTCATAAGAGCAAAAAACTAACAGTTCAAAAAAAAAAGTTTCAAATTCAATGATTCAGAATTAAATACTTACTTGAAGGCATATTCTTTTCAACAAACATATAGGCTACAGCATAAAAGGCAGCTGAGTGGTTTGGGTGTGATGAAACACCTCCTCGATCAAATGTCACTAATGTATCAATATCCAAGGCCTCTAACTTGTGTTGTATGAGTCTAGCTACAACAGGTACTGGCCATTGAGCTTTGGGGTCATCTGGCAATCTTGTGTCCATAATCAGACATATATTGCTGTCAGGTACACCAAGCTCACGACAGGCATTCCACAGTTCCTTCCGTCTTTCGCCGCCTTTACCCTCATAATTACCTGAAAATATAGTTTAACATTTACCATTATTATGATTTGCTTAGACAAATTACGTTTAGGCCAAATTATTGATTAAGAAAAAAAAAAACAAATCCTAAAAACTAAAATTACATTTTAATGGGACAGTGTACTAAAAGTGGATTGTCTAATAAACATTAATAATGCAAAGCTGATGAAAATGTGATTTTAATTTATTAAATTTTATATGCTGTTAGCTACAAGTCTTTTTCTTTAAGGATCACATATTTGTATGATAAGATTTCGGTACAAAATATGCAGAAAAAATATTTGTGTTACAATTACAAAAAAAAAACATTATGTATTATTATTTATATAAGTCCTTCTGATAACGGTTATTATTTTCAGTCTAGTCATTAAAATTTCTTAAGATGATGTTAATACCACAGACATATATTTATTATAGTCATAAAAAAAGTATGTTCATAGGAAGTAAGTTTCAGGTTTGGTAAATATAGTAGGATTAAAAAAATGTTATACCATTGGATAAACACAGCAGATAGACTTCAGCACCTTGTTCGCATAATCTAAATATTGTTGGACCAAAGAACATGCACTCATCGTCTGGATGGGCAATAACTAATAATACTCTTTTAGCCCCGAGAGCGCCACGAGTTCTTGTCGGGAGCCGTCTAGCATAGCGTCTGTAAACCACGCAACACACACACAAATATCCAATCAACCAAACACCTATGTATAATATAAAATTTCTAACATAAATTAATATATCAGCCACAAAAGTTAAGTAAAAATTGTAAGCATATTCCAACTTGTATGGTGTCTCTGAAAATGACATTTCTGACTAGAACACAATTTGTTTTACTTCTTATTTTACATTTATTTTTTCATGAAGAATTATACATTATATTTTAAAATTATATCCAATAAATATATTCTAAAGATTTAAAACTTAGGGGTCAATAATTTCATCATTATTTTGACATCTTTGAACTGACATTTTTAATGTCACCTAAAGAACGAAAGCCTTAGCTACCTAAAATTCGATGATACACCATAGGCTCAAAATCTAAGAATATTAATGTTGCTTTAGTATTCAACTTCACATATCGGCTGTACTGTAGATATTTCATTTATAATATTATTTATTATTTTCTCTTCCATAAAAGCGTAACTTAAACTAATAGAGAGACAGAGAAAGAGAAGAGAGAAACGATTCGTTTTCCAAACGAGTTGGATTACAATTTTATAGACATGGGAAAAAATTTCCTCTTAAGGTTGAAATTGTTATTTATAGAATAAAACCAAAATAAAGTAAGTAAGTATTGAATAGAAGGGACAGAATAATATTTAGTGAAGTATATTAGGAAACTAAAGTAAGTATTTTTAAATTTTGAATAATTCTCAAAGAACGCAAATATATAAATTTAAATCAAGCATTTCCCTTTTGAAAAAATGTCATATACAAAATGTATAAATTTTTTTGTAATATTTAAATAGTAATATGAATGTTCTTGTAAGATAAATCATAATTGTATATAAAGAAAATACCATTTACGTGAGAAAAGAAATTAAACTATTTTTTTAGAGTTTTAATTTCTAACATGACTACTAATGTAGTATTCTTTTCTCTGGAATCTATAATGGGTGATAACTTAATTTGAGAATACCACCGTACATATTTTTACACATAGCAACACTTTTTTAATCAAGTAGGTATTATTAAAGTGTAACCAGCAGGTAACACTACTATATGACTTTCATAGAAGAATAACAAATTAACAAACAGTTTATAGCTTCTAGATCTATGTAATTGTCGATTTACTGTAACGTAAGCCGTGTAGAGTAGATTGTATATTTTATATTTATAATCAATTTTCGAGGTTTTACGTCTCAGATTGTGAAAGGTGATCGAAATGATGCAGCCAGATTATCCAACAGCGATGGGGCTGCTGGCCCATCTCAACTCAGATGAGTTAAAGGAAATGCTCAATGATGACACTAAATTCGATTCCGTCCTTAAAGATGTTAAACAAGTGAGTATGATATTTTATTAAATAGTCGACATTACAACAATTTATCTTGAGACTATCTTTTATGAGTCATTGTGATTTGTAGTAACATTTACTTTATGTTTAAGAAACTGTAGATACCGGATAGTAATACGTACGTGTTTTCAGACAAAATTTAAACCCAACCTTTTTTTTATGAACAATTTGTCTATTTTTTGTATTTATCCAAAATACATTTAAGAGGTTTAATAGTCTCTTTGTGTACATGTTGTATAAGCCATATAATTTCAGGTTAAAGATTGGGAAACTGAAAGAGAGATGATAATTGCTAGTAACAGATCATTGGCTGAATTTAACCTAAGCAAAGAGCCAGATCTGGAAGATCTTAAAAAACAGATACAAGAGAAATCTAAAATGGGAGAAGAGCTATGTAGCCATATACAGGAATTGCTTAATGATTACAGTAAGTCTATTGATTAATATTACTCTAGCTGATAAAAGATCTTCTGAGTAGTAGTCTCGAACATCTGAAGATGGAATTTATAGAGTTGAAAACTAAAATTGGTAATTTCATGTCGAAAATATGTATATGAGGAAAAAAACTATATTCAATCACATTGCATACAATCTAATTTTATCATTTTATTAACATTGTTATACTATCTGGATTATAATAATGTTCTGTAGCCACAGCCATGGTCATATTTGCATTAATTTTGAAGAATAACAATTAGCGAAATTAATGATTGATTTTGCATGTATTGATTGACTGAGTAGACAGCTGGTTTCGCTGGTTTTAGATTTCATTAGATTAATTTGCGAAAATTCAACATTGGTAGATGCAACAGTCATGCCAGATGCCAGTGATAAATTCCTCCCATTCCTTCCTATAAAACTCTAGACATTTTTTTCATTTTCTACTTGTGCTGCTGGAACTCAGTTTCTCATCAGTCAATATTTTATCGTAATAATGCTTGTCTAGGCACTTCAATTAAGTCCCTCATTATAAGATGATAAAACAATCAATGAAATAAATTTTAATTCCTGTTTTTAGCAGGGTATAGACAAGGCAAGTAAGTTCTCTAGTGTGAATGCCCTGACAACAAAGGTTTGGCCATTGATTGTAGGGATCGAGGGTATTCCCCAAACTAACTACTCAACCATACCTACTTTTGAAGGATTTCCCTTAACTTTACCATAAATAAATAGGGTTACAAACTTAGTACAGTAAAATCGTTCAGTAATTATTCTCTAAATGGTGGAATAAATTATTTCCTTATTTCGGTAGTATAGGATCATTATCGTTAGAAATACTCAAAAATCGGTAGGTTCGTGAAAACTACTTTAGACATTAAATTTTCGATAGTTATGTATTTCTCCTTTAATATATTCAATTTATTGGAAGCGTACATATAATCTAAATTATTCTGCTATCACCATGTAATATAAACATCAATTTCAGAGTCAAAATCGGCCGGTGTAACACCAGATACAACGCTAGCTGTATTACAAACGGCAGCCGCAGAGTCGGAGGAACAGTCCGAGAACATTGCGCAAGACTTTCTCACAGGAAAGATTGATGTTGACAAATTCTTGGAAGACTTTGAACCTATCCGCAAAGAGATGCATTTGAGGAAATTCAAATCGGAAAAAATGAGTGAGCTGTTAAGAATGGGTAGTCCAAGTTCATACGTGAATGGTGTAAGCAAGCCATATTTACCATATCCAAGCTTTGGACCACAAGGTGTACCGAACATACCATACCCCGTAGGGCCTTTAAACATGCCAATGCCAGGAATGTACGGAAACCACTTCTGAAATACAGTGTTATTCATAAGGAAAAAAGTTGAAGCACCTATTTATGTCTCTTAAAAATGAATATTATTTTTAATGTCATTCACCACAAATAATCAACAATTTAAATTTAAGGGCTTTCTTATCTAAAACTTTTTTTTTATAGGTAAATATATATTAATTTAATTGCAGTGGTATAATGATGTCACAATGTAATGAACATTAAAATATTGATGATCTGTTAAACTTAATAGTGTCAATTGAATTGAAAGTAATAGTGAATATATGTTATGTAATACAAGGTCCGCTTGTGGTGCTTGTAGATATGTGATCATGTCTATTAGACAATCACTCTATTTTTATTATAGAACTATGAGACATCTGTTGTTTGCCATTTAATCTATAAATTTTATAGGTTCAAATGTATATATAAATTTTATTTCATGTATTATGTAGATAAAGTTTAATTAAAACAGTTATTTGAATTTTATTTCACATGTGTGAGGATAATAATTAAAAATATTTACCTATTTACAATAAGTCATTTGAAAGTATTACTAGATTTTTGAAAATATAAGACTATGGGGTTTTGTCTAAATATTAATAATACATAGCATTATTCATAAACATACCAAATTGAGTACACACATAAATTAATCACTTTTGACTGTTTATGAATGTAATATTATCTTTCACATGAATATTCTTTATGAGCCTTCTATTCTTTTGACTAGGTACCAGCCCTGGCTTCACACGGGCTTCTACCAAAAAATATAAAATAGCCTATTTAATTTTGACAATTATTAAACTTATATTATACAACTTTGACATAATACTGATTTAAAAAGTAATTTACAGATACTGATGTAGGTTTGAAAACAAAGTAATTTATTTTTATAAGACTCTCAGATTGCTCATGTATTCCCGACATCTTCAACAAATATCGTTAATGTACGCATAAATATAAAAATTTAACAAATTATTTCCTAAAACCTTCTTCAAGAATCACGCTATCGATTAGTTATAACTGTTTTATAATTGGCGCAGTAGGTCTTCCGTTTATCGCGAACAGACAGACAGACAGACGCGGCCTGGGATATTGTTTTATAATTTTTTGATTATTGATAATGTAACATTTTACTAGAAATGAGAAAAGTTTTTTATTGATCACATATTTCGTGTCAAATTTTTACGATACTAAATTCTCATGTTTCTGCACATTTCGATATCGAAATAGAGTTACTATATAGTAATATCGGAATCTTGATAACAAATTTAACAAAAAGAAATTTCTTATTCCATAAAATATATTTATATATTTATTATTATAAATTAAATGTAAATTTTCAACTAAGTATGTGTAATTATGTTCTATATTGTACCTCTGTTATTCTTCATATATATTTCTTAGGAAGAACGCTTTAGAATCCTATCTTGATTCTTAAGAAATCCTTCAGTAGCCAAAAATTTACTAGTTTCAGAATTAAATGATAATATTTCCAGAATTCTTTCAGGAACCAATGGCTCAATACACCAAGACTATACCAACTGCCAATTGTGGCCAACACTTTTTAATATTTGTTGTTAAATAAAAGCTTGTAAATTAATATTTTAGCCATGTATTTCAACTATTATAATTTATCTAACTCTAATTGTTATACAATAAAAATTATGTACAGTATATACAATAAGCTAAATAAATATATTATGAATTAGTAGATGAATGATTTCTTTTAATCAACCTTCTGGATTTTTTTTAAGACTGTGCTTTATTAGAATCTTCTACTGATTTGTTTTCTTCTATTTTATTGTTATCGTAATCACTTTTTCCGATTGCAATCATGAAAAAGAAAAAGCAGACTAGTAAAAGATAAAAGACTGCCTCTTGGTTGTTAGTCTGTGATATTTCAATTTCTTTTTTCTTTTGCTTCTTAACAAAGTCCCTGGAGTAGTTTTGTTTTTTTAACAAATTTCCATAATGTTGTTTCGACCTGCAAAATTATATTTGAATTAAGAATTCAAATATCTAATTAGGAGGATATGGTAATTAATGTAATCTAACCAGGTATCAAAGTCAAAGATTGGTGTGTGACCATCCATTGTGGGTATAACATTTTTATTGTCCCGAGATTTATAGAACTTCAATGTAGGATCTGTAGGCTCTGGTTCCGGATGATATTCCATTCTAGAAGTATTCTCCTTTCCCACAATCAGACCTTTAAAAAATATAACATATAGCAATATAATTAAGATGTTTTATGAAATTGAAATTTACGTATTAATGATTTTGAATAACTTATGATGTAGTCACAATATTTTTTGTTTACCTTTGTCGTACATTTTCTTTAAGGTAACATTGCCAAGAACCTCATAGGCCTCACAAATTTGTCTAAATTTTTTTGCAGATTCCTCGTCCTAAAATTAGTATTATTTATATGTTGGGTGTTAAAGTATTGTTTGTTTAATCATAATTACCCAATTACCATATTACCTTTGATTTATCAGGATGATATTTCTTTGATAATTCATAATATGCCGATTTAATATCGTTCTGCGTCGCTTTTGGTGTTATTCCAAGCACATCGTAATGACTAGCTCCAAATCGACTTGTTGTATTTATGCAACGAATGTAAATTGAAAGTAATTTCACTTTATTTTGAGCTAGCATTTTGAGATACTGTGAAATTTGAAACAGGTTATATATGTTCATGATAATTCAATTGAAGATATATGCAATATATAGTATATTAATCATTTGATAACTTACAAATTTTGGTTATAACTACACCATTAGATTTACGTATAGATGTTATATCAGTAGAAAATACTGATATTTTGAAATTTGTAATGATTTACGACATGCCCTTGGATTTGATTATCCAACAACACCGCACAGATGATTGTACGATTATTTGTCATCTGTCCCAATCATTCCCTCTCTTAAAAGCTACAATTATTAAATATTATTGTTTACTTTAAAAAAATGCTTATATAAATCGTTAATATTTTTTATTATTTCTGAAGCTATATATTGTTTTCTCTAGCAAAGAATTTTATAGTATTTTTTGGTTTAATATCATCTCAATGAATAGTTGTATTTTCATATTATGAAGATAAACAATGCTTCACCTAATGGAGGAAAATATCATGTTCTCTACACTTTTTAATTCTATTTTTTTTTTTGCAATACTGTAGAAATTATCCCTTGGTCTAATATGATTATAGCAGAAATTATGTTTACAAAAGTTTTATAGTTAAACATTTGTAGAATAATAATAAATTATTACACATATTTTATGGTAGTATTTGTTCCCTAAACATCTTTCATCTTATCTTACTTGATTACATTGGAATAAAATGGAGGGACATTAAAAACTTTTCTTATTTCTATCACTATGTTTACAATTTATATATTAGAAGAGAATTAGTTTCAATTTTTATAAACTTTTTATTATCAATATTTTAACTGAACTACAATTAATTATTCTTGTCGATATTTGTTTTTTTTTATAGTGTCCACACTAATTCAGTACATTAAAACTTGACTTGTGATTGTGAGACGTGACTCGTGAGTCAAAGTAAGGCAAGTTTGGGCGTTCGTTACAACAATCTTATTTATACATATATATTTACACCTTAATTGTAATAGGCATTCGTTTAAAACTAGAATAAATTTTTTGATTATATCAATTTGAGAAAGTACTTTGTTACAAGTTATACTTCAGGTAAGACTTAAACCTTTATCGAGTATTAGTGTATAAGCAAATTTATATATTTATATCCTTGGCCGCACTGAGTTAAAGTTTACTACCATTTATGGTATTGTAGTGATAGTGGATTTAATTTTTGTGTCATACGTTTTGTAAAGTGAACAGATGTTAATCGTTTTCCTTTGTGACTGTTTTTAACGAATCTTCGTTAGTTGATTGAACTCAATGAGTCAGACCTGACAACCAGAATTTGGGTGACGTTATACGTGCAGCATTTAAAAAGTTCTAGTACGTTACTTTAACTAACGTTAGGACTAACATATTTTAATCCAAGTGTGTTTTATATAATAAGATGAAAGTGTTTTTGATATAGACATTTGGATGTTCCAGTTGCGAGCTAATTTTTACTATTGGAAATAAATTTCAATTAATACAAAAAATTTTATCAGGCCAGTGAAGATGTCGTCAAGAAAGACAGCCGGTCGTCGTGGTACCAACAAGAAGCGCGCGCAGCGTGCAACTTCAAATGTCTTTGCTATGTTTGATCAGGCGCAGATCGCCGAATTCAAGGAGGCCTTTAACATGATCGATCAAAACCGGGACGGGTTTGTGGACAAAGAAGATCTCCATGACATGCTTGCTTCTCTTGGTAACGTATTCTACTCTGCTGTCTTCTTACTTAACATGCATTCAACATTGCTTGAAGATAAAAGTACTTACAGTAGTTATGGAAAGCACAATCGTCTGCTACATTACTTATAAAGTTTAAATGTTGCAACAACTCATACAGAATGTTATACCATATCTAGTATTTAAATAACTACATAATGTTATACATGTCTTATCTGGAAGCCATATATTTTAACATAGCATGATACTAATTGACTAACAATGTTGTGACCTACTTTTATAATATTACTTTATTGGTATTAACTTTAGGTAAGAACCCTACCGAAGAATACTTGGATGCTATGATGAATGAGGCTCCGGGTCCTATCAACTTCACCATGTTCCTGACCCTGTTTGGTGAACGTCTCCAAGGAACGGATCCCGAAGATGTCATTAAGAATGCATTTGGGTACAAAGCTCTTGTTTAGTATATTTCTTTGTGCTTCTACACTATTAACACTAAATGGATTACAATTATGATATGCTTTTTATTAGTCAAAATTAAAAATTTGCATATTTATGAAGAGTGATTGTTTTGTCTCAATGCTGTAACATTTTTCATTTATTTAAATATGTGTTTGTGAAATTTGTTATTTATACTCACAGTTGTTTTGATGAAGAGAACAATGGTGTTATGTCTGAGGAGCGTCTCCGGGAGCTGCTTACTACTATGGGAGACAGGTTTACTGATGATGACGTTGATGAAATGTTGCGTGAGGCTCCCATAAGGGATGGCCTCTTCGACTATGTGGAATTTACACGCATATTGAAGCATGGCGCCAAGGATAAAGATGAGCAGTAAATGTTATTTTAACATTTTCTTTTATTATAAATGTTATCTCAAAATGTAATCTTACATAATCAAACCAAACTATTAAGGGCTATGCACACATAACTACTTCAATATCTCTGAGTTCATTTTAATATTTAGTAAGCATGTCTATTTGGCGACACTGAATTTCTCATATGTGTGTAACCTATCTGAGTTTTTCAAGATTACATTAGATTGCATGGACACATCAATCTCAAAAGACACTGAGGTGCTAAAATAGAAGTATAAGAAATTTGTTGCATTTCTGATTCTTTTAAATCATGCATTTTTTCAAACATTTCCATTGAAAGCCTAACAAGCAAGTTTAATTTATATTTTCTTTGTATCCAAATGTATTAAAGGTTTAAAAATATAATAATCAATAATGTTGATAACATAACTTGTTCTTTGTATGGAGTATCTTAAATTGATTTATTGGCTTGAAAGGTATTATTTCATTCCTGTTTTCTAATGTTTTTGTTTTAGTAATTATGACTATTATGAAATTAGCAAATTAGTCCTAAATGTTGTCACGACTATACTTACTACTAATACTTTAGAAATGTATCCTTTGATTAATCACCTATGTATTTATATCGTGTTTTTCATATAAATATATCATAAAATCCGTGCGTTTTATTTTCCAAACTGCTTAATGATCTCAAACATGTTGACAACATGATCAAAAATAGTCTTAATATCATGCAACGGAGACCATGTTTGTAATTAGGTTCATGACCGACAAGGTCGAAACGACTTTTCCTTATATATGTAACATCTAATAATAAAAAAATATTTTTTACCCACATTATGCTCTCAGTAAAATTATTATAGTGGCAGTAAGTTTAGTTTTTGTAGGACAGATTGTTCTTAAAAAAATAACGGAGTTTATATTTTAACGTCATAAAGTATAGTCATATTAAAACTGTTTTTAGTTTTTTTTTTGTAATTTTCCTATAATAGTTACATTCATATCAAAACCAAAGAGCATTAACAAAGCTTTAGTCTTGTAAGCATTAAATGTTATGTCCAGCTGGTAATATTTTAATTTCAAAAGTATAGTTTGAAACTTTCCGAAAATACATTTAATATAAATGAGGCTCTAGCTAACTCATATAAATGTAAGTAAGAGTGTTTTAGTTTCAAATATTGCCTATAACGTCAAGCATACTTAAATATTTTGTTCGGCTAATAATGCCTAGGTCTGTGACGTCATACGCGCGACAGCGAAATGTCCAAGATGGCGGTCTAGCTAATATAAATAAACTCCCGCTTCGAACCCATATATGGTATAAAAAGAAAGGATTCACTGAGAATAAATCGAATTAAATAATTCCGGAAATCTAACAATCCGAAGACAAATAATATATTTTGGTATTAATTTTATATACGTTTAATATGTAGGCATTATTATTTATCATTGAAATTCAATTAATTAAATTTGATATGAAACAATACTTAGTGTTGCTCTCATTCTTATCTTGCTAAATACGATTGTGAATTATTTTTTTAACAACTGAATAAGTTTTTTAAAAATTAAAGCGTTGAATAGAAAAAGTGAAATTTGTAATCCAATGTTATAAACCTCTTGGGATATAGGTAACTATAAAGTTAATTATATATTTCTTTTCATATATTTTACAAGGGCTTTGATGTTAAAAAAAAAGTTGTACGTCGCAGTCTTCCCTAAACCTTTATTTAGTCATTGCATAAACTTGGTTTTCCTTCGTTAAGAAGCACAGCCCATTCCAGTACGCTGTAGATGCGCATATGGGGATTTTCGTTTTTTACTGCAAGATTATAAGAGTAGCTATGTAAGGTATCTTTTGTACATTATTATATTCGCATGGACTCGAATGGCAAATATAGATGCAATATAAAAGTCTTTTAAGAAACAACAGTCACTTAGTGTTTGTTATGAATCCATTTGAGAGCGTATAAAATAGTATTAGTCCTTTTTTTATGTTACACCTATAAATGCCTTTAAATAGTTCAACGTAATTAGTATAAAAAGAATTACCTTGCACTCTAACAAATTCTTTTGTTGGTAAATCGTATGGCTTCCATTTTGGTCGACTTAATTGAAAGTGAGTCGTTGAAGCGATTCCCTTATGCAATTCCTGGTTTTTTAGCATTATTGTAATTAAAGTTTTATATTTGTGACGAAAGTGTTGCTCGATATAATAAAGTCATTTTTAATATCTTGCTTTATAAAATAGGCAATCGTATGATTAAAAATATTTCTTTTTTTTATAAGGTTTATTTATTTTGTAATATTTATTTTATAAGATTTATTGGAGGTCACATCAATTCCTAAGTTAAGAAGTCATAAAATTAAATTTTCCTCACAAAATTTAATATTTTTTTTTATCGCATACCTGTTCCCATATATTTCTTTTTATTATCTTTGGTTCTTGGCGGTCAGATCTTGACGCTTTAGGGTTATAATCTGGTGGGTGATATAGCATGTCGTATTGGCATAGTTTCTCCCTTGTGGAGTTCCATTTTGTATTAAAATAAGTCTCCTCTGACACTGGGATAACCATTTGAGTCACCAGTTTATCTTCTAATACGTTTGTCATTGTTAATTTAAATAATAAATAAAAAAACTATTAATTTTTTCAGATAATCATAGATAATTTTATAAAGATATATTTATTTAACCTATAGCTAAATGTCATTTCAAAATAATCATGGTTAAAGACTAAAAATTTGCACGGATGAAGGCCATACTTTAAATAACCTAAAGACTAAAAATTTGACAGTTTTATTATAAATACATCCAGATTTCTAAACTTTATTTATGTTTTCAGCCAGAATTAATGTGTTTTAGAAATATCAACTGAACCTTTTATTTTAAATGTTAATTAAACATCGTAAAGAAGAATAAAATATATTAAGTGTTTTGAAACAACATAAAAATTGTTCAAGTTCTCACCTCATAATATATATGTGCAAAAGTTTCGTTTCATATTATTTTATAAATATATATTTATTTCCATTATTCCGTGTAATTGTATATTTAAAAGTTACAAATAATGTATTACGAAGATCGTACAGAGATTTGTTAATAACGACGAAAACTTTAATGTATTTGATAGATCCAGTTGTCATCTAAAATGACAGCAAAGCTTAGTTCTATTCACTTTTATATATGTACATTTAAATAAACTATCATTTAAACAAACATTTTTTTTATTTAAAAGTATTAAAAATTTTACATGATGAGTAACGTACGAGTCGAGTCCGATTTATTTGGTCAGTAGCGATTTTGAGCTAATTGGGAAATTATTAAAGTGGTTTTCTTTTCTTTTATTTTTTTTATTTGCTTAGATTCATTGGACTATTTGGTGTTGCCTGTTAAAAAAGGTCAAAGTTCTCCACAAAGGAGCTTAAAGCCGACTAATCACCTGATAAGAGATTTTCGGAGAAATATTTTTGTTAATTCATCACCTTGTTCTTCTAATGAATTAGACATTCAAACACGTTCGTCACTTTTATTGGAAGAAAATACAAAGGTAAGGAAAGTAATCAGTAATTACTCTTTATTCAAATTTTTAATCGATAATTATTCGCACATGTTGTAAAATAATCCAGTTCTTTCATTTCAGTTTATTAAAGAGCAGTGTTCAACTTTCAATCTAACAAGGTATAATACAGTTTCTAATATACACCTTCACGATATAAATCGCGATACAAAAACTATTTTAAAAGAAGAGAGACCCATAATAAAAGTTACCGTTATACCAAAAGCAACTCAACAATCTTCTAAAGTATTCAATAAACGTTGTCAAAGTTCAAGAAAGGTTCAAACAACAGTTTCCAACCAAGAAAACTCTATTAACAACAGACCTGTTTACTTTTTAATAAAAGGTAGTAAGAGAGAAAAAGTACACGAGGTCAAAAAATCTGAAAGCGTCGATTTGAACTGCCGCAACGTAAACGATAAATATGGAAATATATTATTTAGAAAATTTACAGAATCAAAACAAATATTAGATTCATTGAAAATGGAGAAAAAAAGACGTAAAGAGCGCAAAAACGTCAAGACTAAAAAAACTGCCCTCACAACAGACAAGTGTAACTGTCGCAAGGAATTGTTCTCCGATGGCATACCAATTGTTACTGATCGCCGAAGTCGTGTGACAGTTGTAGGTCAGTTAGGATTAAATCACGAAGACCAATATGTTTTAAAATGTGCTGCAACTGTGAACGATAAACCTAGTAAGATAATATTTAAAATGCTACTTTGTTTGTTACTGGGATGTAGCTATTGACGAGAGTATTTAATTTCCAGTTGAAGCAAACGTCACGAGAAATGAGTTTTACGACTTCACACGTTTGGAGAGGAACAATGGGAATCAGTAAGTTATAAATTTTTGTGATGTTTTTTGATAAACATTTTGTCTGAATTATTAATGTGATTACTAAAAATTCTATACTTATGCACAAATTTTGTTGTTGCATCTTTCAGAAGTCGCTTTTCTAGTTCCAAGCCTGTCTATAATTTAGACAAGAGTGAAAATTTAAAGCAGCAACGGTAATTCTATGTCATTTCAGTAGAAATTATTTAAAAAGTTATTTTTTTATATGTTTGCAGCGTCCTTTTTGTGTCACTGCCTGTGACTACTAATTCGATTTGATAAATTATTTTACTTATTTTTTTCATAATATGTGAGTGATATTTCAAGTGCGGAAACCTTAATACCGCGAGAGCATATTCTAATATTTGTAATTTAACAATCCATATACAAAGTTCTTTAGTTAGCTCAGATGATCCAAAATCTTTTCATAGTTTTGACAGACACAATTATGACATATATACAAAATATTTGTTTTGTCAACTAGTCAGCAAGACTCGAATGTGCAAACAGATTTTACATATCATGACCACTTTGACACTGAAACCATGAAAAATAACAGGTAGAAATTTTTTCTCTACTTTAATTTGTTACCGATTTTACTTATATAAGTGAATATTTTACATGCTTGC
The DNA here is from genome assembly GCA_018231745.1 of Danaus eresimus. Taxonomy (NCBI): domain Eukaryota; kingdom Metazoa; phylum Arthropoda; class Insecta; order Lepidoptera; family Nymphalidae; genus Danaus; species Danaus eresimus. The sequence goes on from DVQP01000407.1 coordinate 16,844, forward strand.
AGAGTATCAAACCAGAGTACACAAGTAAATTTTAATAACTCCAATCAACAATCGAGAAAGAAGAATCAGAGTGATCAATGTTATTTCTCGCTTCCAACAACACCTTCCTCTTTGGATACTGAAGCAGGAGATAATATATTAAAGGATTGCAAAAGCCCTTTGGTTATAATATCTGTTTATCCAAGACAGGATACTGCAATTGATAACGACGCTGTTAAAGTCATACGCCACACGTCTCCTAGAAGAAAGGAAGTAACTAACATCATGAGAAGTAATTTTAGACAACAGTTCAGAGAACCAAGCCCAGAGAAAACAATTAGGCCTAAATTAACAAAAATGGAATCCAAATTACCTAGAAGTAGGTCTGCTTCACCAAAAAATAGAAATGAGTCTAAAAAAGAGTTTGCAAATAAATCAGAACCGAGTGCCAAAAATTATAACTCATTCAAAAAGGTCAATCCTCAGCAGGATAGATCCCCGAAATCGAACACCGTCAATAAGTTACAAGATCGTTCGGTCTGCCAATGCAATGACAAATCTTTGGAAACAGAAATTTTAGACCAAAATAAAATGAAAATGTTAGCGAGTAGGTCTAAGGAAAGCGAGCAAGTTAAAAAGGCACTAGTGAATAGCTTTCTGCGAAATGTTAATGCTATGGATAGATATAACAGAAAAAGTAAGGTATTTGCACCAAAAGACGATGCTTCTAAAGTGACTATAAACATTGACGGTGACAAGGAACGCTACGATGTCTTTTTAGAACATAGCAATTATGACGCTGGTGTTTCCATTAAAAAAACTATTAAAACACCTCAAATGGACAACAGTGAGGAAGATGCAAAAACAGGAATGCATTCTAATGAAGTGATGGGTAAAAATGAATATAGACAGTTTACGAAAAGCATCCAGGTAAGTGTAAGACGAATATTTGTATGGGGAAATTGAAAATCCAATACAAATATACGAGCATATATTTTCGTCCACAGAATGATGTTAAAACGAAACCAGATCCAAGATTAAATATCAGAGATAGTATAGAAATTTGCAAAAGGTAGTCTAATTTTGTTATAATTTTTTTGTAATGTGTAAAACAGAACACACTAATATTATACTGAACGAAGGTTTATAGACTGGTAGTTATAAAAATAATTTCATGAGACTCGTAATTCCATTGATTTCAGACACGGAAAGGGCCCTAGCCAGGGTGGCAATTGTTTAAAGAATAATAAAAATAGTTTCCGCGAAACCACTCTAGACACAGATAACTTCGGTACTGTTATATTTTAACATATTATTAGTTTTTGCTCTCATAATGATATTGTTACCCAAAAAGAATCTGAATATTTTAGCACCAGTTAAACATTATCCTGGGGATGATTGTTCGGTCACAGATCCGAATGAAAGAGATCGTGAAATAAGAGAATTGCTCGGAGTAATGAGACATCAAAAAAGACAGGATAGTGAAAATACCAGGGTTTGATATTTACATACAATTAATCAATTTAAAAGTTATCACTTTCATTTACTTTTTTTTAACAATTATTATCATTATACACTATCTGCAATTGAAACTGAAATAATACTATTAATTTAATTGTGTATTTTTATTTTTTTTTTGTCTAGAATACTCCCCAAAATGGAGGTTGTCGCTGCAGAAAAAGGTTTTTCTTTTTGTTTATTACTCTGACGTTGCAGGATTTTATTTAATTATTTAATTTATGGTTTTACAGCTCCAAAAGTACGACGATGGGACTTAGTATTAATAAAATTAATAAATATTTGAAGCGTCACAATGATGGAGAAATATTACATAAATCAGCAAACCCAGGATCATGTCACCGTAAAGAAGAACATATAGCTAATTATTTTCTCGACCAGAATCTTCAGCCTAAAACAAATATATCTAATAAAATAGAAGTCACAGACAAGCCGGTTCATAAAACGAAAGATTTAATCAATTCATTACCATCAGCAATCCTGCAGACAAACGAAGAAGATAGTTTCACGAGATATATTCTCGGGAAACAAAGCTCTGATGCGAACGACAAAGGATTACGAAATGATGAAAACTTTATGAATGATCAGTCCATAATAGACACAAACAAAGCCTATGATACTACGTCACAAAATGTAGCTCTTAGTAAGAATATACAAATATATTTACAAATGGATCAATTCAGACGAAAAAAATCCATATTGCTAACACGAAAACAATATGAGAAAGTGAAAAAAATTGTAGAACGTAAAATATCAAAGAATATGAGCATAGAAAAAAGTAAACGAGCTAACTTGAAAACTTATAACGTTGTATCGGTTGGTGAAATTAAAGTGAAGCCAAGACTCAAAACACCGTTAGTTATTGAGCGTGGAGTACAGACAGTTGGAGACGAAGATAAGAAACGAGATAACTGTGTGACAAACAAACATACGACGGAAAATGAAAAACCTAAGATCAAAGAGGTATATGGAGATATTGATAAAATATCAGAGGGTGCAGTGTTCCGAGATGTACCTCACACAGGACGAAAAGCTCTCAGACAGGCGGTGTCTTCAGTCGAAATTCGTTACGCGCAAGTGAAATATAAAAAATGTATAACAATGTCTTCTTCAACGACACGTTTCAATAATGAAGCTATGCAGTCCATACAAACAAAAAATGTTCAAAGACACAACAATTCAATTCTCACTATATTCAAAGGTACATATATTTTATATGACTCTCCTTATCTGCAGCCATATGGTTTCAATTCTAACGTATATTTAGTGCAAGACTGTTATTATACTTTACTATACAATACACATCATGTGAAGTAAGCAACACTTTTAAACGTTACGTTTTATTTTCATCCAGGACACAAGAAATCAGTTACTCCGAATCTCGGTACGTCAGCTTACTCACTGTACTCTGATGACACAGATTTTTCTCATAAAACTAATAAACTCCCACACTGCGATGGTGATTATAAATCGAAGAAACCTTTTCTTCAACGACTGATATCTTGTATAATCATGCGTTCAAATGAAACTTCGAATATCAAAGATATCGCACGGAAAGAGACAATGCCCACACTTAATAGCTCGGATTCCTATCATTTAAGTACTTCCTTGGCAGTGAGTCACTAAAAAATGTATTTTTAAAATTTGACATTGTAATATGAATAACTTTTTTATTAAATAATAATTGCAGCTGCTGGATATGAATTCGTCTCTTTACGATACTTCAGCTTCATTCTATAGTAATCATACAATATTGCCAGTTAACAAAATGAAGAAAGGCTTTTTCAGCTCAGTCCGGGAATTTCTTCGACGAAGTTGATATTTTCTAAAATTGTTTATTCGCATTGTGAGATGTTCGTTTTAACTTTGTTTGTTTTAAATTGTGATATAAATATATACTGATAATTCATCTAAAATACTTTTCATTGTTTATTTAGTTTAAATAATTTAACCTTTTCATTAAACTAATAAATTAACTTAATTTTTCCTTACAATGGCGCTTTCTCCATGATTGTCTTTGATTTCACTTCCAAATTATTCCTTGCGTTTATTTTATTCAGAAAAAAATGTATTTAACAACTACTCTTCAAATCAGCGATGACGTAACGCTGTCATTGTAAAACATTCTACTAGGACATCATAAATCACTAGAAAACTATCGTTATTCGTCGTATTGTTACGTGCCAACCTTTAATGCATTTTATGTTTTTAAGAATAAAAGAGTTCTCTTTACAAATATGACATCAATTGAATCTTGATGTCTTATCATTGTAAAAAAACCATTAATTATACGTACATTTTACAATAATTCATCAACAATTTTTCAAATTATTATTTTTATTTTATAATATAATTCCACATGATGGCTTGTCACCAACTGTGAAATTTGTTGATGTTATTTTAATAATTTATATCTTTGTACTTTTTTTTAAAACTGACCATCTATTTCTTTTAAGTATGGTAATACAATATATAAGTGAAAATATAGTTAAAAAATAAAAAAGTCTGTTTGTTACACTAGCATTAATTTACATATGTATCAGGAAAACAAATGATACGGAATTTTGGTTTAAAGATCGCATATGTAGCCGGTCTGTACTGTGTGCCTACTATGGATATGTTACTAGTACGAAATGATGGTAGAAAAAAATTATGGCTCGTCTATATGATTTGTTGTACATAAAATATATTTTTGTACAACAATTTCGTGCAAAAATACTCGACGTGTTCTCATGAAATTTTACAGTAATATTTATTTGAAATAACAAACAAACTGATCAAATTAATTAATAATTGATATTGATATTTTTTTTTATACTTTGTATATACTACGTTTATACCAGGTATTCATAAAAATGTAAGATCACGGGTTTTGCAGTACGGAAGTAAAAATAAAACAAAGCTACCAGGAACTTATATAATGGAAGAGATAGTAAAATCGTATCAATAGTACTTATATTATTTAAAACTTCATCTTGCTGACACCACCAACTTTTTGATAGAAAAAGAGCTTAAATACATTTCTAAAAATAATTAAAAATACATATTTAGTTAATCAGTTGAACATTTGAGGAAAAAGCGAATGTCCTTATTAGTTTTCACGTCATGAAAGTTAAATGGGTTGGTTAGCTTTATAATTTTAAAAATTTCAATAGGAACAGAAAATCCACGAACCAGAAAATACTTGGAAGGTGCCCAGATAGATACTAGGGAAGTATAATTTGTAAGGAGGTTCCATGCTCCGTGTGATATTGATTTATTAAGTTAAGTTACAATACCTTAATGTCACGTATATTTTGCTGTATCTCTGCTTTGTTTGGGATGAAAAGCTCTATGTGTTGTTTATCTTTACAATTTATTTGTATATTCCGTATGATTCTGTACAAGATTTATATTCTCATATAAAGGAATATTCCTATAATGATATTTATTACATTGTACATTGCATGCATAATAAGTATTAAATAAAATCGTTAATACGCAAAAGACTTTATATATATTATTATTATTATTTACATAAATAAAACTTACATATTTCATCTAAATTTCAAGGATCGTCCTTTAATGTAAATTTGTTTAAAGTTTATTTAAAGACTTGGTGTAATTTACTGTGTGTACCAGGCTTACATAAAAATGTAGTAGCACATTCACGACTATAAAAAATATGTTCCCGAGCCAAGTTGGCCCGTTGGGAATTTTGTCTCGGCTGGAATTAGAGCTAAGTCATAGAAACCAGGGTCACATAAATTACGAGAAAGCAATGTGCAGTATAGGCTTTTCTTTTTTTATTCTTTTTTTTCGTTCGAAAATGTTAAAATAAACAAGTGATTATATTAATTATTTTACAAAATAATACTTTGAACAAGATTGTCTAATGGATTTTAAGTCTTATTCTTTGAAGATTTCAATGAAAGTGAAAGAAATAAATAAATAATATGTACATCCACATTTGTAATATTTCAAAACAATGTTTTCACTTTGTTAATTAATTATTTTACCAAGTTTCTTTGTTGGCTTTTTTGATATTATTAAATTGGAGTTTTATTTTAAATATTATTAAAATAAATATTTTTTCAATCTTGAGCTCTTCGCAAAATTAAATTTTACACACATTCCTAATAAAAAAAAAATTTTGTTTAATTAAATTTTGAATTTTTTTTTCCCTTCAAATTATTTATTTTATGAACTTAGTTGTACTAGGAATACATAAGCAGCTGGAACGATTATCACGGAATAATTTAACAAAAAAGTATTTTGATTAGTTACTAACTACATGTATTGTGTGTGTTAAAATTGAATTATCTGGATGTGTTAAAGTTTCTCATTTGTTTGCTTTGTTTTATTACTTATCTCATATTAAAAATGATTGCATATCCTATCTATATCTACGTATGTATGTATGTTGTATCTATTTTTCTCTATTTGATGCGTGTGGTACGCCCGCCTTCAGAAGCACCAGGGGACTATATTTAGTTCATCCATTGCCTACCAGGAAAATATTATTGTGCAGGAAACTTTGATTGACGGTTCTAACTACGCACATAGATTAGATTTTAATCTCAATATTATTTATTGTCCTTAATGATGGGCATCGAAAATGGGTAATTAGTTTATATAGTTAAAACGGTTCGCCTTATGACCAAATGGAAATCCAGAAATATTTAGTAAAAAAAAAATGGTCAATCAATTTTCATGATGAAAAAAAAAATTTTTTGTAAAAAAATCTTATGCACAATTTCGTTTACAACAGTGAAAAAGGATTATCTGTTTTTATGAGTTCATTCATTACACCAGGTGAAATATTTTTTACAGGTAGAGGGAAGAGACAAAATAATAGTACTGGTTTATTATATTATTAGTACCAGGCCAACAGCAATTCCAGGTGATAGCTCTTTACTGATTTGTTATTCTCGCCACAAATTTTTCAATAATTTCTGAAAATTTCATTTAACGATCAAGGGTTCCAATGAAACTTGTCCAAATGAAGTAAGTATTAAGAAGATTTAATAGGAAACAAACTTTACGGAAATAATGATTGTGTTATTGGTCATTATAATAAAATAATGGTAAAGGTTGTATCAATATAAAGTTGTTGTTTACGCCAACGTATTGAAAATAAACTAATATCGCCGGGCAAAACCGTTCTATGGATAAAATATAATATAACAGCGAGATGGGATGGGGGGACTCCGTGAAGCGAACAAAACTGGCCGTGTTAGCCAGAAGATTCCTGATACCAAACAACAAATGAAATGAC
>DVQP01000408.1:0-23578 GCA_018231745.1 Danaus eresimus
TATATATGCATATATTTCATACAATACACATTCAGATGTAATTTCCAGATTGTGAACAATTTATGACCAAAGAGCAGCTATGTACATTCCGTCTATGCGTTTGAACTAATTGAAAATCCATTACTTTCAAACGGGGCCACAGTACATTACGCTTAGCCACTGTTGCTACCCAGCTTACGTAACTATACAGTCCTTAAAAGCCTTCGTATTTTATATTGGCGCTTTTATAGCGAACATTTGTACGAGGTGAAATTACAATTCTACTGTGCGCCATTTCTAATCCTTACTGTTCGGTCATCAAAATAAAACTTATGCAAAAATTACTATCACAAACAAAATAATTTTAACTTTACACTCCAAGAATTCAAGAAACATTTAATATTTTTCAAAACAAATACTAAGGCGAGGCGTCTGGCACGCCGGCTTATAGTAACGGTATATTTGTTCGCTACCCGTTGACCTAGAAAACTAAAGCCAAGCCCTTCGAAAGCGTGTAGGAAAAATAAAAGCAATGTTTTTTCTCTTGACATAAAATATAAGTACGGCAACTGGAATTAATCTACTTATTGTTTCTATTTTTTACATTCAATATGTCTATAACATATAGTGTTCACTGCTGGACTTAACCATTCTGTCTGGCTTGTTTCGAATAGAATTTACTAAGCTTAAGCTATTACTTAACAGCTTGGATCTAGCTTTTATTGCTTGAGTTGCATTTTATTGTGATTTAAATTACCGCAGCGCTTTAAATAAATACAGCGTCTATGAAACGCAGTAGCCGAGTGACTCGACGAGCATAAAACTCTGAGTAATGCTCTACTTTAATGCATTTAATTTAAAAAATAAAAAGGTTATTCCGTTTTATTTTATATTTTAATCGTGGATTTATTAAAGGAGTATTAAAGGCTTTTGTTTATGTTAAAGTAAAGCAAAATATACGGTCTGTTAGTAACATGAAACCAGAGTGAATTCGTGAGAATATTGTGGTTGGAGACAGCTGCGTACCATCTATGTCGTCGATATTAAACCAGTCAATGTCTAGCCCGGTCCAGTTAACTCCAGCCAAATAGTCAATATATCCATATAACATGACACTTTAGTAACATTAAATTGAACGCAGACAATTAATAGCCGTCAAGGTTTTTTGGAATTGCGTTTAAATATAACTGGGGAATTATAAAACTAATTAAGATCCCAAGAAACTGTAGCCGAGAACACTTCTACCTCTACAAGTTTTTTATAACAGGTCACTGGGGCTCAACTCCTACATTAAAAATACTACCTAAATAAAACCTTTTTCTTTGACTCGTCATATTATCTGGCAGAACATACCTTTATAATCATATCATATTAATTTAATGAATATAATAAGTTTGAACACTTAAAATATATAATTAGCCATCAAGACGTGATCACTTCAAAGAATTTCTGCTGTGAAAATTTTAGTAATGGTCTCGACATTTTACTACAGGCTAATTAGTAAGTCAACAAGAGACGAGACGGCAATCCCTTATAAGTTCTTTATAAAAGGAAGGGTCTGGAAAATGCGGACATTAAAAACCTATCGGTTAAATACAGGAAAAAGCACCTTATGACGGCAAGAAATGGAACTTATTTTTAGTGCAAATTTTTCTTTACTCACATTTTTCCTTAATATTAGTATTAATTTACATCAAGAGTTCATTTTAACATTCTCTTTAAATAGAACGTTTATTAATATTATTAATTTATTAAGTTACTAGGTAACATAACATAGATAAATAATTTACATTTGAGCATCAGTTAACAATTTATTGTTTAAGCATTATTTAATAACACGTCATCATAAATTTAATTGGAAGATGTTATTTAATAATAGCAATTGATATAAAAATATAAAAGTAAACACTTCCTAAGAGAATTATTATTTGTAGGCAAAACATTATTGACTAAATTGAGCTTATGTCACTAGACTCGACGTCGATTTTTCCACTAGAATTTTCTTCAAAATCAATCCTGTGAGCATCCCGATCTTGCATGAACGTGCGTCAACAAGTACATTGTGCTCCCTCCTGAATTGAGTGCGGGGGAGGGTTGCGCGGGGAGGGTGGAGGGAGTTTTGCACCCTTAGGGCGTTCAAGGGGTCGAGATTCAACTGGTGCAATGCGGCGAACCCCTCGCTCATCCCACTGTCCGGGTTAGTTTTTGCCATTGTATCTGCGGCACTCAGTTGGCACGCTAAGCGTTGATTTTGTTGCGTTTGTTTTGTATCAGCGCCTTAAATGAGGGCGAGATGCCATCGTTTTATTTGTTCTATTTGCTATGCTGGTAGCGATGCTTTAATAACTGTACCTGCTGTAATTAAGATATTTCATTGAGTGTAAATAACAAGTCTACGATGAAGAATCTTGTCTCAAAAGCCGTTTACATTCCGTTTGATTCTTTTCAATTTATCATTTAAACATCCAAGAGTGATTCGCTTAAATGATATTTAATTCCTTGCTTTTCACTATTTGCCTGACGGCGGAAAATATACATTTTCGTTACAATTTTTACTTTTTGAAAACTGACACCCATCTTTCATATGGTGAACATTCTACCGTCTATTATTAAATATCTTGATAAACTATTCTGGCAAATCATGATTATTTATATTAATTAGAGGCATAGATTTTGTTATACTTATCTGTTTAATATTTTTTTCGATACAAATTACATATACGTAAATATAAACGGCGGTTGAAAGCTTCAAATTAATCTTTTAAAAAAAGTTGTTGGATTCGATTCAGCCAATATTAGGACAAAATGTTAACTGAGAGCACGGATTGCTGTTAAATCATTCATGCTTCCAGAATTGATTAAATCGAACAACTGACCACTTATTGTGCAACAGAAATACGATTTTAACGTGAAATATATCAAATAGTTCTATTTTTACTAAAAAAGATTGTTTTTATAAATGAAAGATGAAACTCAACGCTTAAACTGGATATAAGAGATATCATGACACAGTCCAATAAATTCTAATTATTGCTTCGTATTACTTTTTATTATATAAAGTAGACTATTGAAAAAATCGCATCAACACAGCATTGCAGCTGTGCGATGATTTTCAATTTACATAATATGAATATACTCTATTCTTTTACTTCGTGTTATATAATTTTCAACCGACACTTTAAGGTGTTGTTATAGATTTATAAAGAATTTTTAATATCACCTGATAACTGAGAACTTAAGTTATGTAAACTGGATATATGTATATATTGTAATTATCACGTAACTGGTGCTTAAAATATTTGTTTCGATATTATAAAATGAAAAGAATGGTTGGCGCCATTGTGGCGGCCAGGGGAAGCAGACGAGTGAATGATCTCAAAACTTTTGTATAGCTGGCAACATTACACATGTAGCACATTCGGTTTTAAATAACACGAAATATATTCTTTTAAAATATATGAAGGTTATCATTGTTACTTTTTTCTGTAGGTTAACTAAATGACGGAACTCAAATAATCATATAATCTTGAAGAAATGCTAAAGTATTTAATGTTATTGATTATCATTAGTTTCCTCTTAGTCAATTCCTACTAACAATTTTTATTAAAATTTGACTGCGTAAATGAAAACTTACTCAAGATCTAGCAACAGTATAAAACTACAAAACATAATAACAGTGAAATACAATCTTTGGCCTTAAATAATAGTTTAGTTATCATCATATATATTCACATTTACATTAGGTTCGTCATATTAGCAGATTAGTTAAAAACGGTCGAATGAACCAATTAAAGCATCCCAACGAAACTGACTCAATTATTTTGCGAAACCAGTCAACCATTTATTAAGCACAGAATGCTAGGGAAATTGAAACATGTGTACTACTGTAAAATTATACGCTGTTCACATTTTAATCAGAACCCAGGATTTTCCGTTAACGGATTAGCTGAAGTAGAATTGGTTTGTAAGTAATTAATCATTAATCAGTGGTTTATCGTTCCATTTAGTGCTCTTTTGATTTTAATACAATCGATTAGAGAAATGTATTCATATTTTATCTGTAAAAATAACCGGAGTGAAACTAAAATAAATAAAATATTACGTGCTAAGTAAATAAGCGGAATTGAAACTTTTAATTCGACTTGCTAAGTTTTGATACGTGGCGTAACAAAAGTATCTATGTAGTAATATTTTAAACTTGTAAATACATTAAATTTCCTTAAGAATTCTACATGACAATCACTTTGCATTATAAAAAATGGCTCTACAGAATTGAGATTCTGAAACTTCTTCATATAAATTTATAAACTAACTCTTCTTCTATCTTCTTTGCGGACGCATTTATAAAAGTTACCCATTTAATTTATCAAATAAAGTTACGAACATCTACAATAGGACAGAACAAGTTTCACTTAGGGGCGGAATAAGTAAGTTTCTCGTAGTTTAATACCTTTAACATTTCCTTGTTCTAACCCCATATAAATTCATGATTTCGACTCAAATAGTATCAAACCAACTCTTACATTAACCTTTTGATTTAAACCGACAAGATCCCGGAATCAAAGTAAACGATGCTGCGAGGATCCTTACAAATTAAACAAACAACAGAGCTGTTGTAAACGAGCCGCTCTGGCTATTTGACGATTGTTTGTTGGAAAATCGATTCAGCAACTTGTTAGTGTGACGCTTGAATAAATTGAGTGGCGAAACTTCATTTTATGTTACTATTCGATTTATTAAAACCGAGCTGCGATATTCAGTATATGTATCTGCATATACTCTATGCCAGCAGTCAAGTTTTATTGAATGATGCTACTTCAATTTGGTGGATATCGCTCCAAATGCCGGCCGGTTGTGCTTTTCATTGCTTTTCATTAATAAAAATATATTGATAACGACTATTTAAAATATTAAGCAATTTTTTAAACCTTAAATAATATATTAATATCTATTATATATTATTGAGTTACATTTTCAATAGATTTTGAATAATAGTTTTCATTTTAATAGTATTATTATTTTTTATTTGAAAATTAAAGATACAACATTATTCGATATTGATTTAAAGTGAAGCTTCTATCATGGATGTCTAACGAAAAATAAAATATACATTCTGTTTCAAAGAGTACATAGGGTCGTTTGATAGTGTAAATGTAAATACAACTAAAGACAAAAGTATCACCAAAACGCTATTTACAGAGAAAAGCATTAGATAATACTAGGCTTCCTTAAGTTAAATTTTGAAAGAATTAAGATTTTCCATTCCAAAATCGGTATTTTTTACTTTTGGCTTCAATCTATAACCGAGAATATCTGATAACATTCTTAACCGTGCGTTATGTTAGAAGTAAGATCACCAGGATAACAGAGGAGACGGTTAGAGCTGTGATAGAACGGGCGTTGTTGGAGGTTTTGTACATATAACAACTTGATTGATTATGCAGTATTGATTTTAGTTTGAAATGTCAACGAAATATGCTTTACGGATAAAGTTTCAATATGTTTTTTTTTTGTCCTTTCTTCTAAGTACTATAGAAAATTATCGTTGCAATTTGAAGAAGCTAAATTTAGAATTTTAGTAAAATCAAAGGATGATTACCGCGTCTCTACTGCGCATTCCCTAACGATTTATGAACCTGAACTTTAATCAATAGAAATTTTAAATTGTGTTCCTAAATTTTGTCTAAGAAGTTTGAGCTAAGTAGTAACTAGTCGCTGCTTATACTTTAGATAATTTGAAAGGAATTTTTAATATATATAACAATCGCTTATTTGTAAACAAACTTTTTTTTAATTAATGTTATTGATTAATTATTTTTTTGTAAAAATTGATCATACAATATGTGATAGCTTTATTATAAAAGTATTCAAATTCAATTCATGTTGCGGTATCTGGTATCAAAACAGTGATGTTAAATGTATCACAAATGTAATAATAATATCTCCTAACGTGATAGGTACGAGTTGGTATTCGCGAGCTGATCCCGTCTCGGCGCAAGTTTCATTTACTTCACTTGGCCAATGTTAAGCCTTTCAATCCTCAAAGCTTATGTTGCGCCGCTTCACTGTTTATTTATATATTTCCATATGAGTTTCTGCTCTGAACCCAATTCGCCCACAAAGCGGTTTTGTCATATTACGTAACGTATAGAGTAATCTTTTTTGGCATTTACCATATTAGTCTACACATGAGTTTTCTTTACGATATGTTCTACGGATGATATTCGTGAGACAATTTTTTTATTCATAATTTTTATCGTTAATTATGATAGCATTTGATATATTAATATTTATGACTAAATAAAATCAGTTCTGGTTCCCGAACCGTAAATTATACATTTTTACCAATACAAAAATTGTTTTCATTTACTTCACTTTTAAGTACTGAAATAAAAATTACATTGTAATGTGCTTAATAATATAAAAAAAATAGGTCACTAAAACTACAACTCACATAGCGTAATGTTTGCTAAAATCATTATAATATTTCAATAATGAGACATGAATAAATAGTAACGCATAATTCCCATAAATTTAGTAATTTCCATCACCCCACACAATTGAAATACGTATTTTAAGCCTACATTAAATTATACGTTACAAAATAGTACGTACAGATCGATCTACAAAAGCCACAGGTTGCCTGCCTAAGTTATTAACAAACCAAAATAACTTTACGACTGGCCACAAAGCCCGCCCATTGTTCTATTGACACAAGTTTGTCGATATTGTTATGAGTAAAATATACAAATTTAACGTTTAGAGCAATTTATTCAATTTACTTCCCGTGGTATACGTGATATAGGCTTCGTATCAAAAGTTTTGTCTTCATTTGTCATTTTATAAACAAAATATATTTAAATATATAGTATAAAAAATCATATCTCTTTTGTATACATGTGTATCTTTACCATCTGTTTCAAACAAAAGAATTAAATACTAACATGCGGGTAGCCGCACACACCTTTCATCTCTATTATTTTCAAACGTCCTTTTCACACTTGTCGGTTAATGATGCCACGGATTTAATTTTTCCGGTCTTTATTTTTATATTTCTCTATCTCAATGCATTTTTTCTTATTTCATAGGAAATTCATCTAACTTCAAATCACTTTGTTATGCCTACTAATTTGCAAATTTTTAGTGTCGATTCTGTTTGAGGCAAAGATAATCGGTTGACTTTCACATTTTTCAGGAATTCTCTAATCTCTCTACATCTCTCTAAATCTCTGACTGTCATTCAATGGTTTAAAACCTTCTGCGTTGGTCATTGGCAGATGGTGTAATTCGATGAGAGCTCTAGTGATTGGATGGACACGTCTGCCGGAATAGCAGAAGGCAGAGTTCTGTCATTTTTATTCGCTTCTATATTCGTTGATAATATTTTTAAGTGTTTCTTCTCGTACCTCATCTCTTCTCAAGGCATGTCTCTTCATATAAAGTTAAGGCATCTATTGAGATTATTAATGAGGTGCTTAATTCTATACATGAGTAGGCAGATGATAGCGGTCTGCTAATTAACCCAAATATTTTTTTTACAATAATAATTGGAAGAAAAAAAGGCGTAATTAAATTAATTTTGACAACTTGCTATGTACGGTATACAATGGTGTTAGAATTCCATTTCTGGATAGGGTCAAAACTTAGATTTATTGATACTTTTTCATTAGTCTTGGACAGCTCAGGTATCTGAAGTAAGTAGACCATTTTTATATTAGCCTACATTCTTTTAGACGTCTGCCCAACCTGAACTTCAAAACAAAAATTATTCTTATGCAAACTCTTCTTTTTTACTTACTTAACTACGGTAATGTCTGCTACTTAGATGTCACCGATGAGCTGCTTGATAAATTAGAACGGCTTCAGAATTTATATATCCATGTATTCTTCGGGTTGCGTAAATACAATCACATTTTAGAATTCCGTCGTGAATTAATGAAGCTCCTCATCCGTTTTGGCCGGAATATGAGTGTTTTGAGGCTAAAGTACAATATTCAAACATTCTTCTGAATTATACTCACTTGGGCTTTTTTATTTTCCTCCCCTAGAATCCTTACTAAAAGCTTTTACGTGGCATAAAATCTTCTAGAGGTCGCCTACTTTAATACAATTTTTTTTTTCGAAAATCTTTCTCTGTCCGAGATGCGCAACTTTGGAACTCACTCACATTTTCTATTTACATTTTCACTATCTTTAAAACTTCGAATTGAGAAATATCTTCCCGAACAATTTTTTCTACTAATTATTTTTTTCACTTTTGGCATGAAATTTATATGTATGTGTGTGAATACATTTATGTATGTGCTACATATATATATTACTAAATTTTCAAATTTTATATTTATTTTTGTATCCTTATTTAAGTATATCTCTTTTTTTCTTCTTTTGTTGACACGTACCTACGTTGCAATTTCTTTACATGTTTTCTTTGTTGCAAGGGTTGCTAAGACAGATCTTTATAAATTTATTCTTTGTACATCACATTTTTTTTAATATTGTGATAATTAATATTTCTTTCGATACTTAAATAAATAAATATTATTATTAATGTACAGTAATGTATATAACATTCCTAGAATTATTCCATTTACATATTTTGTAGTCGATGTCTAATAATTTGTATTGTTTGTACAGGCTACACTGAGGAGCAGCCTTCCACACAGTTCACCGCGCAGCTGCCGAGCGAGGTGAGCCCGGCTCTCTCCGGCCCCTCTCAGCCGGCGCCTCAGCCTGTCTCCTACGCACTTCTGCACCTCTCCTCCGACTCGACAGATCCACCTTTCCTCCAAGTACAACTCCAGTCTTCACCTGTCTCCCCTCCTCCGCCACCGGCGAGCGGCAAATCCAACTCAATGTGCTATACCAGCACAGGTGCTCTTCTGTCTCTACCACCGAAGAAGAAGGACATTTACCGCCCCTACTGTCTCGGCGAACGCGCATACCTTCATCGAGCGGAGGAGGACCTCAATGCAGCCCACGCCATCCTTGATTTGAGCCAGCACGCCGTTTTCCTTACAACTCCACCGCGCATCGAACCCCAAGCACCTCCCGAGCAACCTCCACCACCACCACCTGAACCACAGCAGGAGCCGACAGAACGTCCCAAAGAGACCGTAGCTTACACCTACGATGCATTTTTCGTAAGCGACGGCCGATCTAAGCGTCGAAATTATGCGAACGCTCCCGTTGAAAGTGCTCAGCAGCCTGAACAAAAATCAAAATACACCTGTAGCGAGTGCGGCAAGCGTTACGCCACGTCATCGAACTTATCAAGACACAAGCAAACTCATCGCAGCCTCGATTCGGTTGCAGCCAAGCGCTGCGGAGAGTGCGGCAAAGCTTACGTATCGATGCCAGCGCTCGCTATGCACGTGCTTACTCATCAACTCTCACACGTGTGCGGTGTTTGCGGAAAATTATTTTCTAGGCCATGGTTGTTGCAAGGTCACCTCCGTTCTCATACCGGCGAGAAGCCTTATGGGTGCGCACACTGCGGCAAGGCATTTGCAGACCGTTCGAATTTACGTGCACACATGCAAACGCACTCTGCCGATAAGAACTTCGAATGTTTGCGATGCCACAAAACCTTTGCCCTCAAGAGCTATCTTAACAAACATCAGGAGTCAGCCTGTGTGCGCGACGGAGAGTCACCTCCACCCGAGGCTCTTTCAGGCTCGTCTCTCACCACTGAAACTACCACCGAAGCTACCACCGATCCCGCCATCACCACCTCCGTCATAGCCATCGGCTAACGCGCGAAAAGCTGAATGCAACCAGGGACCGTATTCGTGTTGTAAGATTTACACATTAACCTAAAGTATTAATGATTATGAATTTAGTTTATTAGCGTAATTATTATAAATATACAAAATTCTAAAATAGGTAGAGGCGCACGACCGGCCGCTCCGTGTCGTGTTGCAATCGAGCAACGTTTCGCAAACAACGAATCATGTACGACCCCGTAGTACCGCGATGCGGTAATAGGCGATAGATAGCGACAAACGTCCTGTTAACGTTAACATTGAATTATGTATATAATTGTCGATAAAATATACCCCTATATACATAGAATTAATAAAATACGGATGAAACTAATATCTTTTGTAGGTGATTTTTACAAACCGCGATGTAGGTTAGAGAGTTTTAGAATGTAAGGTAAAATGTGGTGAAACTTGAATATAGTCTCGCGTACGAGCTCGTCGTAGTAAGTGGACCGAGCACCCGTTGTCGGCGCCGCGTCGTCCATCCCGGTGAGGAACTTGCCAAAACTTTCCGTCCGAAGCTCCTCACAGCCGTCGCTTGCACGCCGCCCGCGTCAGTGCCTTAGCGGCGACCACGCGCCGCACCATCTGCGCCTTTCCAAACCCACACCCCCTCACTTCCCTTCCCCATTCCAATACCCTAAACTTCATCCACAATTTCTTTTTATTAATACATTTTGTACATCACGCTCCTTCTTCATCTTGGCACATCTGATTCATTACAAAGCAATTCATTTTGCTGTACCTGGTAACATATTATGATGTATTGAAAATTATATTATTAATTTAAATTTCATAAAATTGATAGAAATGGTTATGGACGGGCGGCGAAGGTTACACGACGGCGACAGAGACGGACTTTGCCGCGTCATTCAGCGAGCATGCCTTTAGATTGAGTGTGTTATTAGGGTCAAGTCTAATGTAACTGGCAATAAACTAGTTTAGATTAAGATAGCAATAATATTAGGTTAATGAGGAGCACGAGGTGCTCGGAAGAAATGGGTATTCGAAAAGCAATAATAATGTAGTTATTAAGTCGCGCACCGCCGTCGAAATGACGCAGCAGACTTATATTATCCCCGTAGTGTTCCGTAGGTCTCGTAGAAGAGGATCGCCGGCTACGTAGGGGTTGAGCAGAAATACATCTCTTAGATGCACAGTAGGTTTGGTGACCACACATAGAGTTTCTCTACATAGCCGAGATTGACATTAGAGTATTAGAAGCCTTGCGAGTCAATTGTTTACCCGTGATTTTAATTTAGTCCTGTCAATTATAAATAACATTCCTCTAAAAGAAAAGTTCCTGTATTTTTAACAAACATCCAAGTAGCAGTTGTTTAAAGGTGCGTATTTCTTTCCAAACATACTCAGACATACCAAAGCGATCCGTATTAGATAATTTAACAGAAAAGCCACTAATTTATTCACTAATATTTCTTCATAGTCAGATAGGTACTTTTCTTAACTATAGGATTTCGGACAAAGGTGGCGCGTCAAAAGCAATATAATGATAATGTATAAGCAATATTAATATAGAAACTTAGTTTATATTCATTATTTAAAAATATTCGGTAGATATTTTTGGTGCTTTGATGTACTTTATATACGAAAACTAAAAATCGAAATTAACATCGAATATTGTAATACATTACAAAAATGTGATATTGTTTTTCAAAATTTTATTATTATATGTTACTTATTGTCTTCTTAAGTTACTTCTTCTATATCTCATCTCCTTCGTATACTCGTTTCTGTTGAAACTCTAAGCCAATTTAGTAGAATAGTTTTTAAACTCTTTAACGTAATCCTTCAAAGTACCCTGTACCTTCATATATTATCTAGTCACCTCTTTTGTCTTTGTAGATTATGCTAAAAGTATTGGCTTTTAAAAAAAATCTTAATCCAGATATTTTATTCAAATATTTATACTAACGTTATTGTAGTTGTAGAAAGTCTACATTTAAGATAGTATTAGCGAACAATTAATATTGAAACCAATTTATATACAAAAATATATACCAATATTTTAATGTAAATATTTCATCGTGTACCAAATTTCCTTCTTTACAATAATAGCGGTAGTATTACGACTACTTATAGTAGTTATTAATATTAAGATTATTAAAATTATTTTTCTCACAAAACGAGACGAATCCTATTCGTTACAGCCATTGATAACTCTGTAAATACGGTATGTCATAAACGTGACACTCCCTTTCGAAGTATCTTTCGATTCGTTTAATTAAAACATAAAAGAATGTGAAATAATAATCATCGAGATTGCCTTATCTATAAAGTTTACTCAAACTTAGTAGATGTAGATGTATTCAGTAGATATTAGTTATAAGTAGAAGTTTGAGTTTACTAATAAACAGTGGAAAGTGGAAACGCAGTGAATGCTAAGTTGAAATAAAACAGATTGAAATAATGTAGCGGTTTAGTGATTAATGTAAAGCGATCAGTCTGATTACCACAAGTTTGTGTCTACACACTACATACTAAGCGTTCTCATTTCTCCTTCATTCAATCACCCACGAGTATAATATAATATGTGAAAATTTTAGCATGAAGAACTGTTAAATTTCCAGTATGACGACGGAAACTTTGGTAATGTTACTGACAATCAAAAAAAATATATTAGAAAAACATAAATAATCCTAAGATTATCGAAATAAAATAATTGATCTGCCAAATCGTTAACTTCTAAGAATTATTTTATTATTTATTTCATTTATCAAAACATGTAAAACTGAGAAGTACTACTTTTTTGATATCTGAATAATTTAACTTCAAAGCTCAGTGGCGGTCTCCCTTAAATGTATGAGTAATGAAACGTATAGTAATAAATCGAGGCGAACATTCTTACTTCAATATGACAAAGATGATTGTACAGTGAATAACATGTCGAATGTAACTTTAATCTATTAGCATTAACACATACAGTGATATATTTAAAATAAGATTGTCCAAATTAGCAATATTCAAGCAATAATAATACCTATAGCAATAAAACTCTAGGTCTAGTATAATGTCAAATAACAAAGCAATGTTAAGATAGTGTAGATCTTGTTTTAATGTCAGTAAATTATAACCCATAAGGTCATTAGCAAGGTGATATTTTTATTGCAAAATGTATTTTTTATAATAATTCTTATTTACGTGATTTTAATTGTTTTTTTTCTTTGAATTGAATTTAAATTGTTTCTTGGTGTTAGTATCATCTACAGCATTTGTTTAGACATCTTTGGTTGCACACTTAATTATCTGATTTTATTATAAAATTTCCGTCGTAATTACTACTTACCGGATCTTTATTAACAAGGAGAGGAGCTAAAATTTTATTTTATTATTGAGGTAGTTTGTAAGGCATTAAAACAACGAGAGCAATAATAACGAAAATGACAACGAATCATTTCGCTCCTTTGGGGAAGGCAAAACTTATTTAATTATATAGACAAAAATTAAACTCCACAAAATAAATTATGGCGAAACATTATTTTGTCGTTCGTTGATGCAGTATTATATTTATAACCTGGTTATTTTCCTATTGATTATTTAGAATTTTTATACGTATAAAAAAATTAAAAAAAATTATATAAAAAGACATCAGTAATGTCAATTAGGTGTTTAAATAAAGATTGTGGCGATTGATTAATTATATTCGATTGAGTAGTGCGCATTGTTGTGAAGACAGAAATAAAATTGATGCCCAAAAACACGTAATGTGAATAAATGAAGATTTGAAATCAAGACGAACAGTTGCTGTTAGGTACATTCATTACGGTAGCTCTAGTATTGGTCACTTAAGTGATTCTGATTAGTATGTGAATATGATTAGAAATGTAAGACAAATATAAGCACGATTTAAATATTTGGCGTACCTTATGGAAAGAGTTAATATGTCTTTTTAATTAAGGCAGCCTAAGACGGAACATCAAATTTAAACCATTCGTTTGCTAAACTATCATCCACTTGTATATCATTGTTACTTATACATTAATGTCTCGGATAAGACTAATAAAATTTGCCGTGATGTCATAATGCTTGCATACTAAAATAAATTTGACTAAGTTAATTATGTATGAAAATTAATAACTGGTTCATAATTGTGAAATTACCGTAATTGTAAATATAAAAAAAAATCGTGTCTGCGCAAATAATAAAAATAAGTACCTTTTGACACTAGCGGTTTTTTTGTAGTCTACAGTTTTGTGGCAACCGAGGCAGCCGCTTGAATGAACTGGCGTCAAAAACTATCGAACAACAAAAAAATCGCTAGTATGAAAATATTATCAAATGTCCATTAGCATCAATATTAATTTAATCTACATTAAGAAGAAAAGTACAATAATATGCAATAACTTCATTCCAATATGTCTTTTTCAGTATATTAATACAAAAAAGTAAAAGATAAATAATAAATCTCAGAAATCCATTCACCGTTTAACTAATGTAATACATTGATTAAACAAACTAATTTTAGCTATGTTAAGTTATTTTCTTATTTCTTATTAATTATAGACTCGTTTATTTCCATGTCAATTTGTATCCTAGTCCTCTTTGTCGTAGCTTGTAGAGTATCTTGATAATTTCAAAGGTAGTGTGTCAATTTTTTCAATTAAATCCTTCCTAATAATCAATTATTAATACCTGATGTACCTACTAATTTATAAATTAAGTGAATTGCATGGATTATATATAGTAAGATTAGTTAACAGTACCTTATGGATAAGAACCAGAACTATCGGAACGTGTTTACTATAGTTTAAATAGATTACTTTAACATTTATTGTGAGTAAAAATTCCCCGATTGTAAAGAATGACATTTGAATATTTCAACAACAATGTTCAGATAATTTATGTTTCCTATAAATCGAATTAACACCAACAATTATAACTTTAAGTACCTAGGGTCCATGCGTAGTCTCGTAGACCATGTTTAATTTTAATAAAAGCTTGGCTATGCGCCGCATGTAGTCAACCATGTAGCGATATACATTATGAAAACATTGCTGATATATTAAAGTATATGCACAAATATTTTCATTTTTACAAACACTTTCCTTGATGGCGTAATATAACAAAATTATTACCGTTCAATTCCAATACTAACAGTGATTCAATGACACTTACAATATCTTTTTCTTGATAATGAAAAATATTGATGATTGTTGACAATATTATTAAAAATTTACATCCATATTTACGTTTTTCATTAAGTATTACGTTTTCAATAAGGTGTTTGAATTAAAATTAGTTCGAAATAATTTATTTATTATTGTAATAACACGTAGATTTGTTTAAGTGCTTTGATTTTTTTTTTCTTACAAATAAACACTACTGTACTCGAGGTGTATTTAATTTTCCTACCCACAAATTCCTAAGTCCTGCAAAATAAAACCAAAAACTATTATAATTAAAAGTCGAATAAGTAAAAGGTCTACAAATATCTTGTCTTTTGATATTAAACTTTCATTAAAGTAAGATTTACTTGTTTTAAATGTTTTTTATGTTTTATTTCATTTAGGAAATAAATGAAAAATACAATCAAAAATAGAAGGTGGTGTATGAAATATAAAGTAAAGAAATTTGAAAGTCAGCAATTAAATAATGTCCAAAAATAAAAGTTGCAAACTGACTAGTCTTATACGGCCTGTTCCATGCTTTTTCCTTCTATACTAATATAAAAAGGAAAGATTTGTATATTTGTATAAAACGAATAAACTCAAAAGTATTGAACTGATTTTGATAATTCTTTTTTGTGATTAATGGTCCTTTTAATTAGCATGCTTATAACTTAAATATTATGTCTACCCGTGCGAAGCCGGGATAGGCCGCTAGTATTAAATGAAAATCATTAGGAAAATCATCAATATTTTTATAACAAAAGTTATTTTTTATGGACCCTTCCCGAGACAGTCGGAGTTTATCATAATTAATAATTAAATCTTTATATTAAATATTTTTATTAACAGACGATACTTTTCAAACTTTTACGTAACTATCAAACTGTTTGTCGGTGATGCCATCTACAAAGGTTGTAGAGAACTGCTACATCAGACCAATATTTGACGAAGAGACATGTAAGTTAGGGGCGAACTGCGCTAAACAAAAAGTACAAAGGTATATACCATTATAGCCGATGAAAAAATTGTGAAAGGAAAAATTAAACTATCAAAGTAAACATCCTTTTAAATAAGGTTTTAGTTACCTTGGCATGAAAAGTAAAAAGCAATGGCATCGTCAAAGACGCCCTCTCTGAAATCATTTGAGATTCAAGTGGGCTTCAAAAAAAGTTTACTCAAATGTGGAATAGATGGCACTATACATTGACAGATTAGTCTTCAAAAGCAGCTAAAGCCATCTAAAGTTTGGGTGATGGTTTTAACAGTTTTTAACTGTTGTAGATTTAAAAACTAGTTAGTCAGTTCTATCCTATAAAGGAATAAAATACAATGATAATCTCAGGTTTTTGGTTATAACACTTTCGCTAATTGTCCCGATTACACAGGCCAATGTAATAATTGTTTTTCGTTTGCAGCTGACACTTTTATAATAAAAAAATTATAAAGTTTATACAAAAAAATTCCGTCCTTTTTTTTACGAGTATAAATTAATTTGAATTCCGTTAAGAAAGGACTATAAATTAGGAAAAAGCAATTTGATGACACTGTTACTATTTTGTATTTCTTTCAATAAAGTCTCCCGGTTTGAAACCTAAAGCTTCCTTCGAGGTAGTCTATTAAACGGGCCTTGTCTTATTGAGAAATTGCTTTAATAGATTAATTGACTCCATAGTAATGACTCGAATGTGCTCACGTTCAAAAGTGATTGAACAAATACTCAGCTGTTAATGATAAACATTAGAATTATCACCTTGACAATTTGTATGTGTTAAGGAACAATATAGTCTACCTTTTTGCAACAACATTATCATTAGATAAATTTATACAATGCCTAAAATGTATGTTTCTTAATTTTCGCGATACAGTTAGGGGTAAGGTCTAAAATAGGTTCTTACTGACTGTAGATCAATTTTAAAGTTCCAATAAAACCACACTTTAACTTGAATCATAATTATTAAGGGGCAGACCGTTACGTGATTTGAACAGGATAACTGTCAAATTACTTGGTTACAATGTGACGTATTCCTCAAAATGAATGCTGGAAGTTATTTGTTAGTTCCAATGTCTGTGTTGGTCTTATTCGGAAGAAACATTTATTCAAGGTGTAAAAGATTTCAGTTAAGACAGTGTATGCATTTACAGTTTAGCCCTGACCAGTGACCAGGAGAAACAATGGATAATTTTTATAACATATATATAAAGATTTAGACATTCGAAGAAGATGATAAGTCTATTATAAAATAGAATAGACTAATTTATAAGATTGTTGACTATCATATGATGTATATATGATGGTATTAAAACTGGATGGAAAATTTTGATAATCATCTTGTACAAATCGTTTATAAGTCCGTTTTAAAGTATCATATTTTTTACGAATTAAAATGAAACAAAATATAGTGTTAGAGTTTCTTAGATAATATGAAGTAACGGCACACTGAACTTACCTTCGAAAAATACGAAAGAATATTTTATATATTTCCTATTAAAGTATACGATTTTCCTTATCACATAACCAATAAAAACTATAGGTCTTTTCATGATTCTTTTTATTGCAATCGACCGGATAAGTGATATATTTGCTGAGCATAAATATTTTAAATGTGGAGTTTATAATATGTTACACTTAACACATTGGCTATTTACTTGCTACTTGCAAAAAGTATTTGAAAATGAGAACGTTGTAAAACCAAATGGAAATTAAGGCTGTGCAATTTTTTGTTTCCTTACTTGTTGTTACGTATCATGACCTGAAAACACACAAATCTGTTAATGCTAAGGAATCAGATGAGACAGCTTTACATGAAGCATTACTATTGGTTGAACTTTTGAAGTCAGGTATTGTTTACCAACTTGTTATAACTTTACTTGTTACTTACATTATTAAATTGTTAAACGATTATTCTCTACAAAAAAGAATATTCTAAAATACTACGAGAAAGAAATCAAGCTCTTAGAAATGAAATAGATGTCGATGGAAAGGATCTTGAAACGTGTGCGACAACATTAATGACAAACTCCGCCACGGAAGCAGTGTCTCCACTGACAGAAAGTGCAGGACGTAAAGTAACTTCAATTTAATACTCTTGATACATTATGTGATTAAAAGGAACAACAATTTATGCACAGACTATTTCTATATGTGTTTATTGGTAGCTAAGTGTGAATCATTAAGGTTTGGTTAGTGTTTTCTTTATTCATTTAAAACAACTTATTACAATCTTCCAAAATAAAAATATATAAATGTTTTAATGGTGGATGGTGAATGTTAGGTCTCAATAAATAATTCCGTGTTGATTTCAAAATAGATTTTATGATGAATATGAAAAAATCGTAAACTGAAATCATAAATAAGTTACAATCACAATGTCGAAATATGTTCATTTAAAAAACAAACCATCGTTCATGACGTCGTTTCATTACTGATACAAGTCACAAATTATAACAAAGGTCACGAAAAACGAAGACCACGAGTTATATCTACACTAATTATATTTCTGTAAATTGACATTCATATTTCTGTATGTTTTTTTAGGTAGAATTTTCCAGCCCGAAACCTTTCAGTGCCTACGGATTTTTGCAATCTCAACCTAGTTGTAAGCATTGAAAAATATATGTATACATTTAAAAATATATGTATTTTATAATTTAGGTAGCCATCAGTGAATAATATGTTGTCAAATATCTCCCTTCTGCCTTTTTGTCTTTTAAATTTCGAGGCTTTGTACAAAACGCTACAGTACTCGTATCTGGCAATACTTTATATTATTTGACAGGTCTTGACATAACCTATAAAATAACGCTATGCATAAATAGTTTGGATATTGCGTTCAATAGGTATAGACGTAGAAACATAGAATTAACTAACGCCGAAAGTCGAGCTATTTTTGAAGTTTTCTTCGTTAAGGCAAATCCGGTAGAGAAAAGTTCGTGAGACTAATTGTATTTTGGGGGATGGTTCTCTATCACTTCGAACCGCGGAGGACTGGTGAGGATAAATACTGATAAAATCTTGGAAAACATCAAGTTAGACCGGCATGTGGCATCTCGTGATATCGCCTAGAAGATGGAAGTTGGTTATCGAACCATTTTAAACCATCTGCAGAAGGCTAGATACTAAAAAAAGCTTCATGTTTGGGTGCCGCATATTTTGACGCAAAAAAAACCTTCTGGACCGAATCAACGCCTGTCATATGCTGCTGAAAGGGAACGTTTTTGAAGCGGATTGTGATTGGTGACGAAGAGTCGTATGTGATTACGACACTATCAAGCGAAAACATTCCTGGTTGAAGGCCGGTAAATGGTCCCAAACAGTGGC
This sequence comes from Danaus eresimus, assembly GCA_018231745.1. Classification (NCBI taxonomy): domain Eukaryota; kingdom Metazoa; phylum Arthropoda; class Insecta; order Lepidoptera; family Nymphalidae; genus Danaus; species Danaus eresimus. Next base: position 19,185 of record DVQP01000408.1, read on the forward strand.
CAAGAAGGAATTGACGGCCAGGAAAGTTTTCCTGTGTGTTTGGTGGGATTGGAAGGGAATCACTCACTATGAGTTGCTCCCACATGGCCTGACACTTAATTTTATAATCTACTGCGAACTGGACCCCTTGAAGCTGGCGATCGACAAGAAGCGTCGAGAATGGGCCAATAGGGTGGGGTGTAGTGTTTCCATGACAATGTCAGACTACACACTTCGGTAATGACTCGTCAGAAAATACGGGTGCTCGGATGGGTGGTTTTATTGCATCCACCGTATAGCTCGGACATAGCGCCATGTGATTACTACCTGTTTGTGTCCATAGCAAACTCCCTTGGTGGTGTAATGTTGAACTCAATAGAGGCTTTTGAAAAGTGGCTATCCGAGTTCTTCACAAATAGGAGTATTTTGCGAGAGGGGTATTATGAAATTGCCGTCTAGGTGGAAACAAATTATTGAACAAAACGGCGCATATTTGAATTAAATCTGTAACACGACTTATGCATTGAATAAAGAGGCAAAAAGCGGTAGGGAGATTTGACAACCAAAATTAATGAAGTGTGATTTATTATTAAACATTGCTTCAAGCATTATTTTTAAAGCAGAGGAATATTTTTGAATACCTTACATCTTTACTTTTGTCTAGGTTGAATCGATTTCATAAATTATATCAAAAACATTGTAAAATAACCATAGCCGTATAGGGTCTAGTTTATTTTACTTTAACATAATTACAATTAAAAACTTAAATTATTATACTTACTTATTATACTTAGATGAAGGATTCACACCAAAGAAAATCCATTAATCCAGGTCAATGTAGCTAGATTTCCTCGGTGTAATATTATTTATTATACGTCATTATATTATTTATAGCCAAAGCAAGATGATTATTATTTAATCACTGTTAATTATTCGCAGACTTTCAAAGGAGAAGATTCAATGGCTATCGAGACTATTACGGTATATTAACTTGTTTCAAAAATAAAGTCTATAGAAGCTTTTTGTCATAATTTTAATGATTTGCAGGAAATTATAACCCACCTCAAATGTGGCGCAGGATGGATTACGAAAACGTTTTCGGACCGCAACCAAACGCAACTACTTCTACTTCACAAGCCACCAAAAAAACTACTGTTACACACGCCGAGTCTTCAACCGAATCCAGTTCAATAAAAACTGATATTTTCCCTAATGTGACAACACCATTACCAAGCTCTATATCCACCACTATCAAAGAACTTGATTCGCAGCCTCTATCCACCTTAAAACCTTCCACCTTGGAAAAACATAATAGTGTGTCATCCTCAACACCCACAACGATGCCATCTTCAGTTAAAGCACTTACCACGCACAAAACCATTTTACTGACATCTAAAATGAAGTCGAGAAGTACAAAAGCACTCACAGTATATGAAGAAAAAGGTGACTCCAAATATCATACGTACTATCATTAATTTTTATTGCAAAGTTACAAAGTAAATTAATTATTATTTCAACAAATTTTAGATAGTAAAGGGTCGGAACCAAAGAAACTACAATTAAATTTAGAAGAGATAACAAGGCCGGTTCCAATAACCGATCCTGAACAAGCACAAGTGGTATCAGAACTTGAACAAGAGCTTGAATCTGAGATAATATATTCTTCTAGTTCATTATCACCATCGCCTAGATGGCATATGACATGGCGGCCCACCACCAGAATACATTTAGCCGGCAGCACTCGATATCCTATACCACTACCTGTAAATCACGCTTTCTGTTATACTAACCCTGAAAGCCCTTTGTGTCGCACGTTTATCAAATAAAATAATAATAAAAAAATCATATGTACGTAGAAGTATTGAAGTGTATAAATATTTACCTGCATTAAACCTGTTACAATCAGCAGTTTGCGTGTTATATGTGCCAATTTCATTCTAATAAATACCTTACAATAATAATTTATGAATCAAAACTAATGTCACTTCTTTAATTAGTCATATGGAACCCCCGTTAAAGGACAGTTAGAAGTCGAAAGTTGTATGATACAAAAACCATGTGGGGATTGATTTTTCTCAAGAAGTTGAGTCTCTATCGTTGCTGTGCCTGACGCGTGTGTTTTGTTCTTGGATTGACCCTATGACATTCAGAGGAATTTTAGTAATAAAATAAAAAAAATCTGAAAAACATTTAAAATTTTATATTCTTTTAAAGTAAACAAAATAAAGAAACGAAAATTAACACCATTACAATACAATTATTTATTAATTTTTATTTTACATTGGTATGGTTTTAAACTGAATTACTTATTGGACGTATTTTCTTTGTGTGATGTGTGAGGTGACAAATGGAAAAATAGAGGTACAACCGACCGAAAGTATCGTCTAATTTTTGTAACCCTACGTTTAATATTTATATTTGGAATTATATTACTATTATTAAATTCATATATTTTTATTATTTCCCCAGGGGTATAAATAAAATCATATGTGTTTGTATTTTAATACTGAAACCATGTTTTCCATATCATTACATCGGTTGTGAATCCAGTAACTTTTTATAAGTACGAATCTAGACTGATTATATCTTTATTAAAAATGGTATTTTATATAAAATCTTAACAGTAATGTACACAACGTATATTTACTCAGAGAATTGTTGTTTTTGTTCGTCTTAAATAACTAACTGACAAGTGTTCCCTTAAACTAGATTTTTACGACAATTCTTTTTATTAACAGACCATAAACAGGTAAAGGATAATGTAAAAACATTTAATCCTTCTTCACCTAGGTACAGCATAATTGGTAAATTAAAGTTTTTTAAAGGCGTTAATTTAATTAAATTTTAAATACTATTATACGTAAATAACTTTTAAAAAGTCTTTGTTCACACACTATGTGAGATTTTTTTTAGAAAAAAAAAATGTTGTGTAAACTGTGCGAATGTTAGTCTCTTTTATTTAATACTCTATAGCGTTTTTAATTTCCTTTTTAGCGTTTTACATCAGTATCAAATAATAAAGACATTATTGATAATGTGAGAAAAAAAAATATAAAGAAAACTGAAATCTTTATTTTTTTCACATCATAGTCAGTAATTTAGTGAAGCTAGGTTAAAAGGTGGTTAATACTTGAATATTTTTAATCCCATGCTTGTAAGGACTGTTTTATACAATGTAGATAACTCGTCAGTGTAAGTGGTTTTCTTCAGGAATATCTGTACAAATTGCAAAGGAGAAAGGTGTAAGGTGTTATGATATAATATTATACTTTTCAAAAAATTCACAAGCTTTAATTGAAATAAAACTATAGCAATTTTCGGATGGCATTTTAAAATATTGTGTCGATTTACTTTTGCTGTATAAGTATTTATACTATTACGAATACTTTAAATGATTAGGTCAAAAGTTATTGAACTTTAAGAGGGTTTTAAATATAACAAAATCGTCGTAAATTATATATTCATTGTTATTAATGCCATTCCTTCTTATAAAGAAAACCACAAAAAGAGGCGAGGCTCCCATAGCTGGCCTTGAAATGTACATTCAAAATCTACCAACTATTAAAGTTGTTAGGCAAAGGTATAATTTTCTGGAATATGAATAATAAACTAGTTGAAGTAATTTATCTGTCACATTGGCTCAAAACAGCACTTCCAAGCAGGGAAATAAATGTCATGAAATGACTGATTAACTACAGGTCTTATAAAACCAATGTGTAAATTTACTTTGAATAATCAGAAAACATACCAGGAACAGGAACAGGAAATTCATTACCGGAAAATCATTAATCATTGATCGATACCCGTCCAGAATGGGTCCGAAGTCACGGTAATGTGATTTTACATCACCGTCACAAAACCGATAAAGAAAGCACTTTTATAGTATTTATAGTCCATTTTACTCCTAGCCCTGTCCGACCATCAACTTTTGGCATTGATTGGGTCATGGAACATTTGCTTGCAGAGCAACACTCCGAAAATTTTGGAGAACTTAGAAAATGGCTCCATGAATAGTTTTGCTCAATGGACAAACAGTTTTTCGCTTTTCAGAATGGTGTCCATAAATTGCAGGAAAAATGCGCAACATATATAGGAAGGATAAAAAAAATAGGTACATATTGAATTTAATTTACATTTGAAGGTATGAATGTAAGAAAAAGCAATTCAGAGTATTATTTTAACTAGAAAGTACAGAAATAATGTCTAAGCGATTTACCAATTTGTTGTATGTAAACATTTTCTAAGCCGTTCAAAACCTGCACTTGATGTAAAATAGAAATAACCGATAATTAAATAAATTTCCTAAGACTTTCAAAATTTATTGCTAGTCATGATGTTTGTGAGATTTTATGGATACTACACCAATCTCGATAACTTTTGTAACAAGAAAAAATTATAGTAGGATGAAACCCATT
>DVQP01000409.1:0-23548 GCA_018231745.1 Danaus eresimus
CATATATATGTATGTGTGTGTGTTCAAGAAAGTCTGAGGAAGGTCTCCGAGTAAAAAAATATCTAGGCGCTAAACAGCAGCTAGTGTTGTAGTAGGTTTTATATTTGATTGGCATGTTATTGCTTTTTACATCGTATTTAATTGGTCCAGGGATAGTGGTGGGCTTCCCAAACACTTTTTTGCTGGCTAGATTTATTGTAAATCGTCTAGGATCTTATGACAACCGAGTTATTACCACGGCTATGATTACACTGCTTTTTATGTTTGTAAAATAGGTGTAACTCAAGTTAAAGATTATAATGGGGTGCTCTATGTAAGTCTACGGTGCAGTTTCGTTAGAATAAGTTCGGTGATATGAATGTGACGTTGAGTGAGTTAGTCAGTAACCAGGTCTCCGAGTAATCTAGACATCTGCGGCTCATTAATTCCTCTGCTGATAACAGCTGACAAGGGCGCCGCATCACCGGCTCCCCTCACTCATACAATTAAAATTGAAGTAATTAAGTCACTTCAATTCATTTAATAATATGCTTTTAATATTTTTGTCTATTGCTTTTCATCTATTGCTTGTCACCTTACCCTGTTTAGCCCCCCCCCCCGCCATTTTGGATACTAGTAGCCATCTCGTATATATATATATATATATATAGTATTTGGCTAACTATGATATACTACATAATAGTATTATGGTATTTAACGCCGGTTACTTAACGTATAACTATGGAGATTGAGGTGAGAATACATAATTTTTTATTTACTTAAAAATATTTACTGTTTATAATGGCCGATTTAATTATCATTAAAAAATTTATCACCAATCCCCGTGAAATATACATTATTAACACGAAATAACGCAGTAAATTATATGTATGTAAAAGAACGAGCAGCGATATTAAAAATAAAACAATTATTTGTAACCCCATATAATTCTATTGATGTGACGTGGAAGTGCCCTTTCGAAGAAAGTAATTAATTGCCAGCCTGGTTTATTGCCGAAGTAATGTTTTCTGTCTGTTTGTCTCTGTGTGTGTCGGTAACTAACACGCCACCGATAATCGTTAAAAGAAATTATGTATATTAAATTTTTAACTGACTCTCTTATCGACAACGAAACTCGGATACTCGGACTGGAATGTCTTGATACTGTACGGCTTTTTGTTTTAGAAATAGTTTTTATTGTATGTATTCTTGTCGGCTGATTATTAATTTTTTTTAACTTAATATTAATGACGTCATCGCTTTTATACAATAGGCTCTTTCAATGCTACTGGACCTTTCAAACAAAATTATCAGAAAACTTTCCGAATTTCGATGTTTTTATTTCATATTATAGGGTTATATCGATATGTCTTATGATAATGTCAATCTACACTTGCAAAAACTGGTCAGCTTTTTAATAAAATTGATAATTGAAGGTCATTATTTTTATTTAGGAACTTTTTAATGAATTTAGGCTTGTAAAAATCGATATAATTTTTTATAATACCACAAATGCACATTTTTTTATTTATTATTCGTTAATTTTATTGACATTTTGTATAAAAAACTGAACGAAGGCTGTTCAAGGCAAGCCCCAACCATGATTTTAGATACAATTCTTCACTATTCTCTAAGCGTATTGTAGGTAATTTGTGGCTAACAAAATCTCTTGCTGACTTCTAAGTGAAGTTATATTTAAACAACAAAACCATCAAGACCTTTCAAACCTGTGACACGACACGTATCGCATGCGAGTAACAATATAATTACAACACCCGGGAATCGAACCGCGATCGGGTGATAAAGTCGATTACGGAGCCGATTGACCCCACTTTGAATTTGTTCGGGGCCGTTTCTGTTGCTCATTATAATATTTGGCCGCACCGTCCTCGGCTCCCTCAACAGCTTACATGAAATAACGGAACAGTTTCGTCTGACCACTATCTGATTAATTATCTATTCAAAAAACTATACGTTACGTCCTAACTATACACCGGTTCGTCAATTTATTGTGGTATCATGACGGCGTATAAGAGTCTATTGTGTATCGTTCCATCGTCTCCTAAAATACCTATCACTCCACAGCACTGCAGGGTGCATTCAAAATTTACTGCCTTTACGCTATTTTCAATTAAAACCCTAATGGCTCACGGACCACCAATGTCCCAATTGTCTAATTGTAGATTCATATAGAGCTGCGTCTTGAGTGTTTTAATTGTGTGTGTGTTTGTGACACTCCATGTACGTAACAAAATTATACACAAATCATTTATGAAGATTTGCCAGCGTGAGCAGGTGCAGTACAAACGGGACTAGTTTTAAATTGTTTTTAATGTTATATTAGTGAAAAAAAAACAAAACAAAATGAATACAGTTGGCTTCTTAAAGTGAAATGTTACTAATTTTGCCAATATTTAAAGTATACGTTCAACAAATCGTGGCCTGGTAAAGCGCTATCAGGCTAGCACCAGCTATTATCTAACAGCAGTCCATCCTAAGCAGCCCACTCCTTGTTCTCTTCGGTAAATATAAAACCGTTGCAGCAGCTCCATAAACCCTGGCATCACCCTTTCTGAAAAACTTTCGCTTTAATCGTGAACATTACGATGCCGTTACGTGAAAAGTTTCTTTTCTATTGTTATTGAAATTTTCCAATATGCCAGGAATTACCCCATCTTGATAATTTCTTAATGTCCTATAAAGTTTTATTATAATTTCCCCTGTTTTGATGTTAACATGTCTCATTGCTGCGATTATTTAGACAGATTTCTCTTGTTATTTCATAGCTACCAATGAAATGTTAAATAAAATATACAATTTGATACAACTTTATACATGAAATAAACATGTATGTCTTTAAAACGAATATACTTCAGTAGCGCTTTGTGATAAAGCTTTGATTTTTATTCTTTTGTGTCCAATTAGTCTTGTGAGATTCGTTAGTTTCCGGTGCCCTTCGAGGGTTGACTCAGTAAGAGAATAGTATTTATGTGTTTTTCATATCAATGTTATATACTACAATAATATCTGTTTTATTCTGTTTTTAATACAATTTGTTTAGTTGAATATTTTTATTCCCATAAAACTACTTCTACAACATGGGTTCATTGTATAAAGAGAGATCACATTGAAGTAAAACATCAAAAAGAGTGTTTTTGACAGTTTATGTATCATAATGCCTGTAACTTTCAGTTTGCTTATAAATCTCTTATGTTATAATGTGTAAAGTTCTCAGATACACCTCCAGCAACTGTTTCATGTAACACAAACAGTCAGTCAGTCAGTCAGTACAGATCAATGTATAATTTTCTATAAAATCGATTTTTTCAACGGTCTCAAAGAGAAAGGTCGTGAAGGTTGTTGATTTTGTATAAGATGTTAGAAATCGCCAAAATCTAAACATTATTCCCTTTCATGTATTTATTAATGGTGTTAAAAAAGGGACAAGACGAATCAACGCGTCGACTTACGTTTGAAATATTTTAGAGGAATCCTTCCGTCTCTCTGTAATGAGTGTCATATTCGGAAGAGACGGTCGGCAAAGAAAAAGCTTCACAACATACATGTGTAGTGACCATTGTGAGTATGGGATTTGATGAAGCTGTTATGAACATCAGTTCTGATTATGGCGTTATCTTTACATTTTGATGTTAGGTTAAATTGTTTTCAAACAATAAAATATATGATAACTGTTTGATCAATTTCATCTTATCAAAAGAAATGTCATCAGTCGTCTGTAACTGTTTTACCCGATGGCGAGAGGCTTCCCAATCATATCTCCAAGAAGTCGCCAGTCAAAAACCCACCGTCTCTTAATTATTACAATAGAATAAATCAATTCGACCGACGGCAGGGCAGACATATGAATATTATTTTGGAGTCGAAATATCTGTTTTCATATTTCATCAATATCTTTATCTTTTTTTGGCTACGTTACCCAACACTACACATCCGACACATCCGAAGTGTAGCGACGTGTATAATCTGCATTTCTTTGAGATGCACTTGTCTCCCCCCGCCCCCCCCAACCCTCAGCTCTCAGATAAAGAGGGCTCTACTTTCGCGCTTTGAGGCACGGCTAGGTTCTGTTAGAGTGCCTAGGTAGCTAGGTGTTTTGTTTTGTTATAAAGCGAACGCGAACAATTGCTTTTTGTTTGAATATTTCTCGCCGATCTGCCTCCCAGTTAGCAGATTTTTCTTTTTTCATATTCCGATTACGTGAGCGGATCACGTCTTTCTGCCAATGTAGAAAATATGGAGGGAAATGTTTAGCGTTGTGTGTAAAGCTTTTGTTTAAGTGATTTTCGGTTTTAATAATGGTGAACTCATTACATTTTTGTTACGAAAGTTAATTTAGGGGCATATCGATTTGGTTTTAACAGCAGACAGCGTGGGAGAAAGTTTCCGAGAATTAAGACGAAATACAGAAAATTCTTACAGCTGCCTATTATAATTTTTAAGAGAGTTCGTTTAATAAGCCAGGGGCAAAATAAAATATATAATTTTTTTACGCACACACACATACATATACACACACACACACATATATATATATATACATATATATAAGAGAGACTCATTGTTATATAAAATAAAAAAATACATATAATTTGAAAGAGAGAATTACAATACATGCAAAATTAAACAATATTAATCGTCTTAAGTTTAACGCAACTAATAACTACACCCGTACTAATTCCAATTCATGATTAATGATGAACGAATTTATTATTAAAAATTAATATAAAAAACCAATCAGTAAAACAATATAAAAATATATAAACAAAATCCTTACATATATTAAGCGGGTAGAGAAGGAATTTCTAAATTATCACGTCCTGGATCGAGATGTATGGTCCTCCCAAACCCCCACTCTTCAGGAGGGGGTCGGGGGCTGCGACCCATTTACGAGTAATATAACGACGGACTGCAATCGGTATTTTATTAAAATTCGAAACGTATTACAGGAAATATCGCTAGTAATTTTTATTACAATATAAATACAATCTTTTAACTTAAATGTTCTTATAACATTGTTAAAAAAATGAGCCATGTCTTCTCGACACTCTTAAATGAAAGTTCTATAATTGAAACTCTTCTATCATAATCAATAAACAATCACGAGCTGATATTTATCTAGATGTAGAATTTTCCAAGCTTTTCGAATCATGTCTGCTGCTGTTTTACGATTTTCTTTTCATTTCTACCCTCAAATACGTTTAAAGTTCAGGTCGTTTCGCCAGCTCGAAATCCACAACCAATCTGAAGGTACAAATGTCTAACACTCTACGAAGTAATTTTAAATGTACGTTCTTGTAAAGACTCTCGTAAATCGTTTGATAGTACAAAAAAGTGTTACTTTTTTAATACCTGAAGAATGCTAAAAGTTACGTTTTGATTAAAGCCTCCTGAGTCTGCTACTATATGTCTAAAATCAGACGGAAGAATAACTCAAATATACCCTAACAGAATCTTAACTGCCTATCAATTAACGTATAGACCAAAAACTATGACGTATTTTCTGCCATCCTAAAATATCAAGAAAAATTCAATAAACGAACTTATTAATAAAATCGCGACATAAAATAGAAGTAATTATATAAGTAAACCAGGATGCATCAAGCAAGTATATTTTGATAAAAAAAATAACGTTACATTTCACAGAATGTTCAGAACAAATTATTTATATACATATATGGGCATATAGATCTTACAGTGGGTGTGCGGTTTAAGACTCACAAAAAGATTCGCTAAAGTATTTATCACTGGCTGTGAATTAAAAGAAAATATATTTATTTAGAGGAACCAGGCAACATCTGGAGTGCATTAATTACGGCAGTTCGAGGTTCAAACAAATAAACCATAAAACAACTCCATGTACCCTCCATACGAGCTTATCAAAGTGGTATCACACAATTATTATATTAATTAAAGTCCATTCCGTCACATCTTTAAAGTTCACTTTGTTACAACCGAAACACGTACGTCACAATACAAAGTAGAGAATATTAAAAACTTTTCTTTATGCAAACGTAGAAATCGCTGGAATTCATTACAGGCAAATCCGAGTTAAGCACTAGTTCCTATAAAAATGTCAATACCCACATATACGAAAAATACAGACGCACACACACAAACCTTCACTGGAAATTGCTATATAGACTCACACTAGTGCAATTTAAGTGTTTATTTTTATGTGTGTGAGTGTGGGGGGGTGGGGTGGGGGTATATTTAAGGCTTCGTCACAGGGCATCTTTCAGCGTTCCGAAGTTGCACACATCGGAGGCTATTGGTGAGACGAAGAAGCAAAGAGCGGACGCAGTGTAGATGACGAGAGAGCTTTTGTTATGTACAATGGGAGGGATAAGTCCTTTGTAATATATTACTTTCTGTTCACATGTATAACATTGTGTTATTAAATAATTATATTAATATAATAGACTGTGTATATGAGGATCTCTAAAACGGAGAAGTTTCATCAGGAAGTAATTTTTTCAGACAGAAGAATAGAATTAAACTTTATTAGAATCCACAGGAGAAAAACTTCTTCGGTTTAATTTGTATGAGACTTGATCTGATTGATGTCTTCGTATCAGTGGATTTAATATTTAAATCACACTGTAAGCTTCTGTTCTGTTATGGTCTGCAACACCCCCCACAATCGCTCCCAGATCTGACTCTGGTATGGGGACGTGTGTTCGGAAAAATGCCTTATGATCTACCAACAGTTTTCATATTTTTTATACATTGTTACATTTAATAGGAATTTATTTTTTAACATTGCTTATTAAATTTTTTTGTGAACACGAACTTAGTCGTCTGTGAACTTACATTACAATAATTAGTATTAAAAGTATTGGATAGTGTGCTATGTATTGTATGTAAGGAATTTAATTTGTACGTCATATAATAAATGATATGAGAGCTAGACTTGTTTTCCCTACTGTTTATTGCTTTATATTCTGTACTACATGTGTTATGATCATAGTTCATAGCAAGTTAACAAAATAAAATCTTCACCCTGAAGAGCTTCATTTATCAAAATCTTTAATTATAAATCCACGTGAGTATAACTTGGGGGTATATTTTAAAAAATCGTTTCACACGTACGTCTCCCGGTGGGTGGGCAGGTGCACTATATTACGATACTTGCGCTCCTTGCGTTATTAGTTGCTTGTAGTGGTAACGGACGGTGTACAGCGGGCGGAACAAGTTTCGTATCGTAATTATTTTGCATTCGTATGCATTTTTTTCTCGTATGCTTTTTAAAATGTATTTCTTTTTCGATTTTCACTCCAACATCTCGCTTACCCCCGATCCGTGTATCTTGTTGGGTGTGTATTTTATATCATGAATACGTCGCACGTAAGGAATTTAGAAGCCCTTTTTGGTGTTTTCGTCTGGCATTGCGATAGCTTTTTTCACGTCCGCAACGAATGTACCGACTTATAGAATCAAAGAGTTGGAATAACGTAAGCTGATGAAGGATATTTTAGGAGCTTGTGCTACGTAACGTAAGTTTACGCAAAGTGGACGTAACGTAAAGCAAAGGCTACGGAACATCGTGAGCCGTTGTCCGTTATGAATTCCGTGCGCGCTCTATATTCAAATTGGTCGTGGCTATTGGCTGCCGCCGGGTGGTATTTTACATCAAATGAAATTTCGCTACAGCTCTAGTAATGTCTATGCATAAAGTATTTTAAACTAGTTAAAATGCAACGTATTCCGTAGTGAAGCGCTGGAAAACTCCTCGGCTATCAAAGGGGGTTATTTAGTAGGTTTTCTTGTCCTTTGTGACGTGCAAAAGGTATTTGCGCCATGTACCTGATAACGAGGGCTCGTTTTGTGTTAAACGTTTTCGTTCCCGGTATGACTGCTATGTTTTTATTTTTTAGGATTAATTTTTATAACTCTATATTGATTTATTGTAATGAATATAGATATATTTATCTCGACCTCTCAATAATTAGTCCTGAGTTTTCCGTTCGCCTTTTAATTAAATCTAGGCTGGTTCGCTCTCGTTTAAGTGTTTTATGAGGTGCAGTTTGCTGCGGACATTTTCTATGGAATTTTTATATAAATCATTAATTAGTTTTTGTTTGTTACGGTTAGTCTTAGATCAGTCGTATTATAAATTAAAACACGCGTGGGCGTGGGCGTGGCATGAAGTAAATCATTCATTTTCACCAAAAACTATATTTTTATATGGATTTGAAAAAATAATTGTTTAATTTAAAATTTATAGAAATTTGCAAAAAATTTAACATCCGAACTGTCAAAGAATATAAATGGTGAATGAATGAATGATCTCATAGCTGTAGCTAGACTAAGAGTCGATCCAAGAAGCTGGACTCGGACTAGCTCTAGATTAAATTAAGACCGGTTCTATATTCTATAATCGTCAAATATCACGCAAAATGACATCTCCTTCCAAGTGAATTCTAACTAACAAGATTGCAAGTGAATGAATGAAAATACATTATATAGACGTCAATAAATAAATTAATTAATAAACAAATAAATTCAATAACACAATAACATTTAGAGTGCAATTGAATCGTTATTATACAAAATAATCCGGCACAATTCCGCATTAATCTCTACATTACCTCAGGTTAGAAACGGGACTTAATTTTCGGATATGAACATACGAACAGACAACTAAAGACGTTAGTTAAGGTAATCTCAAAGTAAATACAGATTCTAATAATAAACTTGTATTATATGTACATAACATAAATCACAACTAATTATCTTAATGCTCTGATACTTTGCTAAATCATTTTAGTCTGGCGATTATTCAAAAACTAATTTCTCTGATATATTATTTTATAGAGTGAAATTTTTGCAGCTCTCGTGTCACTATTAAATAGAAAATATTATATCGGAAGTGTTATAGTGATGGCCCGCTCGGTGTATAGATAGACGACGGTTTATCGATAAAATATATGTTTTCATGCACTTGGTATGTCCTTCTATAAATTTATGTATCTCTAGAATAAAGTATGCTATGTAATTATTATGTCACATTTATTAAAATTAGACAAAAAATTGAGTTATCTGAGTATTGTTTGACGTTAAATGGATTTGCTTCCGTCAGCTGGGAATCTTTTTAGTACTGTTCAATAATGTTTATTATACTTTTATCTTTTTCTAGTGTTGTATCATCGATGTCGATAAAAACCCAGCGACTATTTCCTGGATCGAGTGGAACCGACGTGCTCGTATATCGACCATGTCCTGGGACACACCGAGAGAAAGTTTTAATTATATTAATCACACTATTTTAATATCTATTTCTATGTTTGCTCTCAGATGCCTAACTGTCAGACCACTGGGCAGATTTTGATGTAACTTCGCATGCATTATAACCGACTTATTCTCCAAGCGGTATGTTTTCTTGCGACGTTTCTTAGAATCGAACTGAATGTCACTTATGTTGTTGGAATCGTTCGCTATCACATTGTCTAAATCGGTCCAAGCTTAAGCTATTACTGAGCTTACTTTAATTTTTATAGTAAATATAATAATATAATCGTATAATATATAAGCTTGGTGTGTTCTTGGATCGATCGTGAAGCTCTGCGACTCGCGATGCCACCGAATAGAATCTACGACGATCGCAGAAGGATGCTGCTGAGAATTCATTGCTTATATTTAATATTCACATCCAATCAATACCAAGTGGACCTAAACCAGACCATGTCCTCACTGTATCTATCTCATACAGCCTAAATCGAGTTCTTTACTAATTAAATAATTATTAAACAATAATCATTTCATTCGAACAACAGGTGGGTTATCATTCAATCGATTCATTAATCAATATTACAATCGATTAAAACATCGCGATTCATTTACGTCCTTCTGCATCAGAGACATGCGGCGACGCTGGAAAAATATTTTTCCATTTCAAATAAGTACACGGAAAAACGCATATATTTGCCTTATCTTGTGTTGGTTAAATATTAGTTAGGTAGAGTTTTGAGATCGTTGATTTTTTTATTAATAGCCGCTGGTGGAGGCTTCGAGTTTCTAACTGGCTTTTTTATTCATGGCGTCTGGACCGAGCACAATTAATAAACCTTTCAAGACACAGCCTAAGAAAATAAGCTGCTTCAGCAATGGTGCTGATTCAACGATGATGATGAACGGAATATACTGTCCAGGTTCACCTGATACCTATAACGTATTATGCAACACGTGAAACGTGAAATACCTATCGAAGGCGTTTTCAATGTATAATGAAACGTCAATGTTGTATCGGTTGTAGAGTGCGCCGTGCTGCCCAATCGCGCAGAACCAATCATCCAATCAGGGAGCGCTGTTTCATCTCGATAGCAATGCGCCCGATCGATTCTGAACCATCGTGATGCATGCGTGGATCTTATTACACACGAATAAAGCGCATTTTGACGTGCGACCCGATCTCAGACCGCTGGTCTTCGGAAAAGGAAGTTTCGATACGCCATTGGCTATTGGCTGTCACGTAGATTTTCCTAGACGTTTTTTTTCTGTCATATACGTCGTGACCGTATACGCTCTCGCTACGGTATTCTATACAAGATTATATAATATCGGCAGTAGCGTCGGAGCTGCTATAAAATATGACAGTAATCAAATTAATAAAGTCAACAATCTGGGAGAGAAGTTTGAAACAAATCGTGTTACAGCGACTCCGCTTGGAATTAAGTAATATTTTAAAAGATTAAATGATTATATGGTACCTTCTATCCCCAATAGTATGCAGGCGACACTCGAAAAAGCAATCTACTTAATGGAATTTCAATTTTAACGCAAACTTAACTAGAAATCCAACTACAGAGCAATATTCAGGAGACGTGGCAGGACTATGTTTAAATAAGGTCCGCTTGTACGTCGGCAAACATATTATTGTCACAGGACACAACGATGAATCATAAAGGATTTCGTTCTTATATTTAAACGCAGTATATTATGAGTTTTTATAAATTTATCATTAATATTTTCTATATGATATAAACAGAGCCATGCAGAAGCGCTAGTATAGTCGGCGACACCAAAAAGAAAGCTCATGGGAGGGGGCTAGGAACAAGACGGGATCTTATAAATGAACGCAAAAACTTCTGCTTCAGTCTGATACATTTTTTCAAAGCAATATTAAGTACAACAGTTAATTAAGCTCGGCGCACTATAAAATGGACAGAGCTGAAACAAAAAACACGACGAAATGTGATTGAGATCAACGATCAATAATTCAATACTTATTTAATAACATAACAATACAATGCATTTCAATTGGCGTCCTCAATATTTTCGTCTACAAAATCTGTGCCATAAAACCATTGCATAGTAAACTGTACACAAATATATTTGATATTAAATAAACACAATTAATTCATCCTACATCGACGTACTAGGAAGATGCACAGAAATAGCAGCACAGAGAACGGATTACGAATTAAATTTTAATTATACGTATGGAACATTATAAACACATCTGTATATTAAAATGACAATTCATTCGCAAGAACTGTAACATTCATTTAAATGATAAAATAATTTTAAAATTCATTATCAGAAAAGGTTTCAGTGTAAACGAATCTCTGCAGAAATGAATGAAATGAATGGACTTGCATTAAAAATTTATTTAGTACATTGCTTTTTAAATTGGTTTTTGAACGGAGTGGAACATGTCTGACGTTTTTAGCAAGCGGAGTAAGGTTTAGAGGCTAGTGTTGTTGATATATTAAGATCTGTCTCTGTATCTGTCAGACCATGAAAGCATTCCAGCTACACTAAACAGAATTAATTTTCATAGATTTATCGATGCGACACGACTTATTGTGAGTGATTCTCAAACTTAGACATTAACAGGTTACATCACGCGTCTTTATCTGTGACAGAATATTTAAATGACACTTTCAAATAAGTTACATTACTTTAACGGTTCGACTTTTTACTGTAAACTTACCCTCCACAGTATTTGTCATGCTAATAGCCTATTTTCTTACACTAAGTTTAAAATACTAAGTGTATTGGTAATTCAAATTTATATGAGTAATATTTTTTTTCTGTTAAGACATACAATAAAATATTTTGGTTATAAAAATAGCTTGGACAATACAGATGTCGGAATATTTTTAAGATATTTCATACAATGCATTTTATTCTGTACCATTACCTTAACGAGACAGAATTATTGAGATTACATGCAATAAGTGTTACCGGGAATCATGAAGTAATGATACCAGTTCAGTTATCATTATCATTATCATAATTATGTCATTTAGATTAACTTCATTATAATAACACGTTTAAAGATTACTATATATTGTGGACAAGGTTTTTATATGAATTAAATAATACAAAATATATTTTTATAATAATTTATATGTATTGTAAATTTTGTTATGTGTTTAAATATCAGCATTCAATGGTCGAATATATCATAACGAAACGAGGAACTCTAAAAGAGCAATCATTTGATACCCGTTAGCTCAATTGTTGGGATGGCTGAGACGTGTGATACTTTAAGTCACAGGTTCTAATTTCCCACGTGAAATTCTCCTTTGATTTTAATTTTTAACACGTAATGTAATCTTAGTGAATGTAATACTTAATAAATGTTTGGGAATCCTAGTAAAACGCCAATTGCGAATGTGACCGCTGTTTATTTCTGCCGCGCACCTGCCCGGCTACCCGTCATCGATGTATCATCGACACGTATTATAACTTGTACGTACATTGCTGAGTTTATACGGGAATTGGAAGGATTTTACACACACAACTGGCATTGTATGTCACGGTTAATTACATACAAAAATGTTTTATAATTTTGTATTAATTATTAACCGTTTTTTTTTGTGTCTTCTTCCATTGCGGTATCCATGCGAGAGTATGTTTCATTTTATTCCAATAATTCGTAATGTATCCTCGCATTATCAAATATATGTGACCGTTGTGTAGCCGTGTTTAGTTTTATTATTGTTTTAATGTATAGATATCCAGTCATAACATCCTTATGACATATTGTCAGCGAGGCGTCGGCTGCGGCAGTTAAAGTGAACGCTCCATTGATATTGTAATGCAAGTGGCCTAGATAGTCTTTATTTTTGTGTTTCTTTGACGTAAGTCTCCTTCAAAGCGATGGAGCATTGAAAAATTAGTTTGAATACTTTGAGTTCTAAGTTCAGCCGTCAGTGATGGTTAGTGATTTAGGAGTTCAAATCTCAATTTCGCACGGAGGCGTGAAATATCAACAAAAGATTTCCGGATTACTAGTAATGTCATTTTAATTCGTTCGGGATTACGCAGCGTGACGTCATTACCGACAACACCTGATCATATATTATAATAAGCGACCTTATTAGTGATCGGTAAAGTTGAATTTCATTTGCGACGAATGAACATACGATCCAAAAGACACGAGCATCCAATATTATTATTTCTAAAGAATGAAAAATTACAAGAAAGTAAACGTTTGGGTGACTGCCAAGTTCTTGTGATAGCTGAATAAACGGAGCATTGTCTTGTTCCAACTGAACAAGGTTCAAATTTGTAAGTTTTATCAATAACGAATACTAACTATAACGTTGTTATAATAAAAATTGTCCGATTGTTTCCGAAGAGGTGACAATGTAACATGTAAATGCCGACACTCTTTTCGAGTAGCTTATAGAGAAATCGAAGTGTGAAGTAATGACACTAAAACGCCTCTGATTACTTTCTAATAAACGCCATTAAGTATATTCGGCAGTTTCTTATAACAACTAACAGAGACGCTGTCCGAGTCTTTTTCTATTTGACGTTTAACGTTTGACAGTTTGAGTTAGTTTCGTTCTGAAACGATGTACATTTTTATTTCTTTTCATTCTCAGATCTTACGTTTAATAATCAATAAAGTGGTTAATACGTAATAAATCAGCATTACTTTTAATTTTACTAAAAAATGTGTTGCAATAATAAGGCTGTCTTGTATTTTGGAGAATATGTTTTTATTCATCAATATTATTTATAACAAATTATAATTAAATGAGTTTATATTTAAAGATGCACGTATTGATCTGAATGCCGCGACGGGTGTTCGTTTGTTAGCATTGTTTCATAATAATGACTTTAATCATACTTATTGTTTGTGCGGTTATAAGTTGAAACTAACTATCGCATGCAGTTTCGCCTGTCTTTTAATTTTTCATTATATTACTGTTCATATCCATGTCGTTTTCACGATATCTGTGAATACATTACAAACAAAAGCGTACCGTTTTAAATGTTTAGTATCAATAGAGTTAATAATGTCTGTGTCGTTTGCGAAACATGTTTCCCGCTATTTTAATTCTTGACAATAGCAATCTATTTAATATCCTACATAGGTTTTAAGCTCGATGTTTTTTTGTGATTATGCAATTTGAGATGGCGTCTGATTCTGTTCTTTAGACATTTTATAAAGTGAATGGATGGCTTTGTTTTGATGGTCCTATGTGCGACTTCTAGTAATCTAAATAATCAACAAGGAACAATTTATGTTCTGGACGTAAATCTTTAAGGAATGTGAAATACTTGAGGACCATTGCATCCAACTGCCGGCAGATGGATTTATAGGATCGACTTACGCCTCAGAGACATACTAGGGTTAGTTCCAAAATAAATATTTTGTTTATTATTTATGACAGACAATACAAATATATTATCTGTATGTATGTATATAATATTTGAACCACAATAAATGTCTTTCATTGCTTTATTCGTAATAACGATTTGGAATATTGTATGAAATTGTACAATGGATTTTATTTCTTTCACATCAATTTTCCTGGTTCAAAATAATAGTAATATCAACGGACGTCAATGATATTGAAATTATTTTATTATAAGAGCTTTCATTGAGCAAAACTCGGTTTTAATCTGCTGTATGTAACACAAACTTAATATATATCTGTCGCAAATCATAACATATTGTCTATGTTGCACTCATATGTATGTGTCTCACCTACCAGGAAAATGGTTATAATTCGTAGTTTTTGCGGAACCCTAAATCATTCGCCGCTCCACTAGGATAGCATCATCCGTGTATTTAATTAGGATCACTTGTTAGGATACCACAAACTTGCGACTTTTTTGACGCTATTTCCATCACATTAGAGCTGTACTAATAAAATAATTATTTTGAAATTCAAATACACTCTAGCGTTTAATGTTTATTAGATGAAGACTTTTCTTGTCAGATGAATCTAGATGTTATCCAATCGTGTTCAGGTGTAGAAAAATCTGACTACACCGCCTAAATTCGACAGTCCCAGTATCGTATTCTATCGGAATACATTATAGTCGCCAGTGTGTATCCAGCTTTATCGTACATCACTTTGTCGCACGATTAACATGTCCGAGCCATGTACTGTTTATTTTAGCCTCGCTTGATCACTAATACCATTATAATAAGGTTCAAAATAATACAATAAATAATTGGACCACAAATCGTTCAAGCTCTTAAATCGCTTAGACAGCGGCACTATATAATTATTATTTTTGTTGTAACAAGTCCACGTATCTACTTAAAGTACATCTTACGTAACGAATGATTTAATATACTCACCTACAGATATATTTTGATGAGCTAATAATTTTAATTGATGTACCTACTGGCTTCATTGTAGCTGGTTCTGTCACACCTGTGGCATCTGAATTATTTTCTGGTGCGCGGTTCATGATGTAAGAAGAATTAGTGCCGCTGATTGTCTTGAAATGAGTCGCCATAAAACTTCTTAGGTGGTTCCAATCGAAGGGTTCCGATCTCGGTTTTTGTTTCAACGTAATATTGGTACAGCGACAACCATCAAATCGGTTCTGTATAATAGGAAATACCGGCGTGTGAATAGATCGAAATCGGTTCACAGCATCACGCACTTTCAAGCTATTGTTTGAGTGAATTGCATTTTAATTATCGGCCATCTTGATATCAGTAGTAATGTTTTGTCAACCTCTTCCAGATTAGAGAGTGGAAATTAATTTCTTTGTTATGTTCATCTGGCTTTACTTTACAGTTATATGGTCGAATATATTTTTATGACCAATTTAAGAAGGGATGTCCAATGTTGTTTTATCTTACATAAGTCTATGTGCAGTTGATAGTTGTGAAGTATTTATTTACCTCAAATTTTAAACACTTCATGAGTGTTCAATGTTGCTTTTGAAGATATTAAAAAGGTTTTTTTTTAGATACAAAATACCAATATTTTTGGATCAAATGTAACCGAAAAATAATTCAATAAATCCGTGTTATAGGAATAGAATAATTAAGGCAATTAAGCAGTTTTACTATACTTATAATGTATTTATGTTAAGATATTAGTTGTAGACAGCTTCCTTGAACGAAGACAATGGCTACTTCAGGTAGAGATAACATCAAAGTGCAGGTACCTACCTGTGTTTAATAGTGATATTTATTTTATTAACTGTGTTTGATAAGAAAAGTAATTGGATATGACATTAAAGCAGTCACTGACAGACGAAGTTTCCTTGGAGTATAGCATTAGTCTTATGTGCTTACAATTAGATATAAGTTTTATTTTGCGAGGAAATTATTTTAAAAGACACATAAGTAAATTCTTAAGTAAAATTGAGAGCACAAAGAAATTTCATCTATAATATTATTGATAATAAGATAGAATGGTAATGAAATGGTAGTTTTTACAATCCTGTTTCCGGTTGACATTGTTATTTTAATACGTAACGTATTATATTAATCACGTAACATCCGTTATCATGTCAAGAATTGAATGCTTATCTCTAAGTCATGTTAGCATCCTTGGTTGACTCTTATAATTGTATAATTTCGTGCCGTATGTCTGTCTGTCACGATTCCAATGTATAATTGTCATGCTACTGTTATTTTATTGCTGCCATTGTTATTACGTCTCATACAAATGTTCGACTTGGAATGATTTTCCGTTTACGTATTTTTATTATATATATTTTTTTCTGTTTTCTGGTCACTGATCGATATTTTAAACTGTCCGTTATAACGTCGAATATGAAAGCTGGTGGGGACAGAGTACTGTCATGTGGTTACGGTAAATTGGTTTCAAATAAACCGAAAATGGTCACGTGTCATTAGGTCAGGTGAGGATTTGATTGATTACATGAAAAACAACGTAGTGAAGCCGATTAATTGGAAACAATGAAGTGTATCGGCCGCTTTGATGTGTGGAATGACGGTAAAAAGCTTAGTATTAAACACAAAGACGCCGATGTCACGCTTAAATGGAAAAATATGTTGTAAGCATCGGTTTGTTAGATAAAGTTCTTGAAAAACTAGCTCGTGTCGAGTTCACAGATAGTTGGGTTAGAAAAATTTATTTATCGACCTACCTGAAGTTTTGAGATGATTGTTTTAAAAGTTTGTTGTGAAACTGAAAATTGGATTAAACGTAACCATTCATGCAATTTTTTAATGAAAAATAATTGAATTATTAGGCCTAAAATCATTTACCTCGAAATCAACAGACAAGCATCGATCAATCTGCACCGGATGCAAAACTTTTTCTTATTATATTTGACTTGTATATAATACAAATGTATTGCAATTTTAATTGTCATAAAATACTATTCTACATAAAAACCACGGTACCAACATGAAATGCGTAGGGCGTCACGGCTGGGCGGGTTGACTCCATAATGACCGTTCAGATATCGGCTTCCTTCCTGTCTTAACAATATCTCAGATTGAGAGAGATACTTAAAGTAATTGAGTTTCAATGTTTTATGTGTCGCTGAATTTTTTGACAGTTTTTTTTCTCTCCAAACACAGCCATTGTTAACGTGAAACGAAAAAACACGCCTTGAATTCTAGCCTATAGCTTTGTCTTTACATGACAGCAAATGATATTTTGCACTGTTATTTTATGTTTAAATCACAGTTTATTTAATTTTGCATTTTTTTTATATATTTACAATAAATATTTATATTCTATAGTATTTTTTTTATTGTAAATGTCATTAAATATTTTAAAAAGTTTGGGCCTAAATTTTTGATGTTCATTTTTAAATTATCATGTAATGGCTGCCAGTATATTGGGCTCGCTTTTGTGTTTATTTGACGGAAATGTCAGCCGAAACTGAAGGTAAAGCTAAAGTTATTTAAGTTCGTTAGAGTGTAGTGATCAGGTTCAGTGGTGGTTTCCTCTAGTTAAGGATGTGTACAAATCAGTGATCGGTTGGTTGGAGGCAGTAATGACAGACGCCAAGGCCAAGGCTCTCAATTATGACACAAATCCCCAACCCATTTCACCACTGACTTCCAAATATAAATATCATACTTCCATTTCATTTACAACCACATTTCATTAGGAATCCGGATTTTTTTCTGTGTATTATCGATATTCAAAATTTATTTTACCTATACGATATAACTTTTATGTCAAACCCACTTTGAAGGCTTCTTTTCGTAATCGGTAAATTCAGTGATATTAAATTATGTACCAAGAATACCAACACGACTTTCTTATTCCATAACAAAATCTATTTGTAAGATCTTTACGTTGCTTTAAGTAAATTATATACTCAAGTAATTAGATGAACCGAAAACCCGACGGTCAGATAAGTGGTACCGCAGGACTCAAAGCGCAAACATAAAGAGGTCCGTGTGCTGTATGATACAATGTACTTACGAGTTTAATATTAAAAAATAAATATAAATCTCCGTTTTTTGAAGACGGTTAAAAACAAACAAGAATCAGCGCGTATTAACAAACTTTCTCATTTTGACATCATTTGATTAAAATTTATTGAATATTAGATAATTTTTTGATGGAACATATCGTGTTTGGGTCACAGCTGAGCGGTTTCGCGTGATTTGGTAACAGACGGACAAACTTTCATATCACAGTATAGTGATGGCTCGTTTTCTTCATCATGTGTGCATCCAGATAATTTGCACATCATTCATATTAACGGTGGTTATCATCGGATTAATCTAATTTATCTCCAGACGTGTATCGAGTTTCTCTGTCAGTGGGTTTGTACCGTGCGAGGATATTTCTTTCTTCAGTTATGTCCTTGACATCGTTATATATTTTAGATATACGTAAACATATTATTTTTTTGTCGTTTGTTCATCTTTCTCAACGACAGCAAAGAGAATCTTTTCTTAACTCTGAGAAGGTTCCCAAGTGTTTCTTGTAGTGTTTTCTATAAATCGATTTGTCAGATTCACTTCATTTATATTATTTACTGAACTTTAATTATATAAAAGAATAATTTACAACTTGTGTCTGTTTCGAGATATCTTAAGGTTTTTATACCATGTGTGCGTTTTTTCAATTTATTATTGTATTTAGTTACTAATAGCAGCTTATTCCATCGGTACGTTTTTTTCTGGTTGTGACCAGATTTAGGAATTCCGTGGATAGATGACGTGTCACTATGTCACGGTGTGTGGACAACTCTATAATGCAAATTGGCATAAATTCAAAAGGAACTGACAATTTTATACCATTTGAACTGGCTCCATGAGTCACGGGCCAGGCAAATTTATATATTCCGTTCACGGTTTCTATATACACCTTTATTTGAATTGCATAAAGTATATTTTCGTTTGCCGTTACATTTTCGATCAGCATCAGTGTCCAGCGTTTCGGAGCGTCAATGAAATTTACGTCAGTCAAGGTTTCATCTCTTTTACAGAAACAAAACAATTACGAACGTATATTACAAAAAAAAAAACACAATGGCCCATATGGAACAATGATATAACACTTTTGCATGTTTGATTGCACGTGGAAATAAAAAAAAACATTTGACAGGTTTTAAAATGGCGTCCATAGACCGTAGACCAGTCTTAAGAAGTTGCACTCAAAGAAAATTTGATTATTTTAGATGAATTTGGTAGTTGAATAAGTATTTTTAAAAACATGTCTTCAATAATTAGAGGTGGCCTGTCATTAAGACACCATCGGGCAGGAGATACCATCGATTTGGTGATATAGCTGGTAATAGGTATGTAATTGCCCCATTCGTCGTGGGAACCAGGGACCAGTCGAGACTTGTATTATATACAGCTAATGTTGCCACTTAATGATATGTGGCTATAGATTTATCAGCTTTGATTTGTCACGAAACACCAAAGTGAACTCTATTATGATACCTATAGAGTCTACATTGAGAACTAATTTGAAAATACGAATGCATCACAAAGTTGGTTCGCGTATGACACTATTTAGAAGTTTAAAATAACGCGATTTGACGTAAAGATAAGTTTTTAGTTCAAAGAAAATAGTGTCTTAAATGTTGTACATGATTAACACGTTCGTTTGTTATTTATTATAATAATTTAGAATGAGAAACTGCTTCTAATGGTCGCTCTTACAACATTGTGACGTCACTGTTACGTTTCTTCTCTTCGCGTGTTTTTATCCACTGCTGTTCGTTTTAATCACCCTTTTCTTGACGGCTGTATTTTTTTTTTTGGATACGCTAAATTCAATTCTACTTATGATTTATTTCTGTTAACATAAATAATCAAATATTTGACACCTACAATGAAGAAGAGATATCACAATAGAGCCTCACTCTGTAGATAAAAGTAGACTGTAATTATTTCTATAACCGTCTAAACGTAAGTTTTTTAAGCATATTTTTAATGTAGGTACATATTCTTAACATATTTCTCAATGTGAACAAAGCCTTATAACACAACACATTGTCGTCAGGAAGGCAACTCATAAGCTTACATTCTTAGAGAACCAATTGCTGTGAAATGTTGCTATGGTAAATTCAACTTTTTGTAAACGTAATAAGAAAATAGTTACGATACATGTCAGATGTAATGGCTGTCTGGAATTATGTCAAACGTCAAATTAGACGCCTTCCTGTGTTTTACATTTCGTACGAAAGAATCGCCATTAAATTAAAGACGGATTCTGTTACACCGTACCATAATATATACACGGGTATGTACATTGATCAAATATTATTAACTTTGCATCACAACTCTCTTTAATGTATTAAAATTATTACTAAAAGTGCAATATTAATTAAGCTTGGAGTTTGCTCACTCGTACTTCTGTCAGCAATAACAAAACTAAATCAACAAAAAAGGAAATGTCTAACCTTTTAATGAGTGCTTTTTAACAGAATAAGTTATAGAAGAATAGTCTAAGATCAAAGTAAACTCTGTTATATTTTTCATAAGCTATTCATGAAGTCGAGTAATATTTTAGTTATGGAAGTCATCGTAAGACGCGTCCGGCTTCAGTCATACGACACTAGAGCTTTGACAGACAAAAGTCACCTATTCGACTTCACAAAGACATCATGCTTTCCGCACTTCAAAATCGATTGTAATCAGAATAATGTTTTTCTTAAATTACCTTTAAAATTTGTATCAGTTACGCTTAGGACACGAACATGTCTATATCCAAGTATGTAATTTATTAGAGCATTGCTTGACTTCGCTAATGTTACTATATTTTTGACGTGTTAAATACCCTGTTAGAAGCTGGAAACTTTGAGAAACAATTTTATATATATATACACATATATGAAAAATATATTTAAATCCGGTTATAATATATAATATTTATGTTAACTTAATTTACATAATTAGTCTCATTTGTGATTTTTACCAATACTATATATTTTATTTTAATTCATACATAAATTTATGAAATCGTCAAATTATCATCAATTCTACTAAAAATTCCTTAAAGTGTTAAAATAATGGACATATTTAAATGTATATAAATTTATTTATTATATTATTATGTCGAAACCTTTCCAATCTAAATATAAAGGTCCCGTATGTGAACTGACAATCGGTATCGTGGCAAAATCGGCATACAGATGAGTTTAAAAATATATGTTAACTTGAAACAAGCCATCAGAATTTTTAAACAATTCAAAAGACACGCTCCAGCAGTCGTTGAGGGAACGATTGTACACACGGACAGACGCAACGTACACTCATATATGTATATACAAACATTGCTATTATATAAATCTCATAATAGGTAAGTATCAATTAAATAAATATTAAATTCCTCTATAAGATATCACAATAGGAAGAAAAAAGTAATGTAACATTATAATATTTTTAAGCATAAAGAGAACTGATATTTGTTGAGTTAAAAATAATAAAATAAAAATAGAATTTATATTCATTAGCGTAGTATAATTTATAAGAAGTGTTGTCCGAACTGTAGGTCTGTGTGTATTGACCACATGAGGCACGCATAGCCTCTGTCAATCAGTTTGACAATTATCGAGGCCTACCGGACCGTAGCTAACCACCGACCACCATTCAATAATACTAAATAAATACAAAGGCTCTGCGTTTTGATATCGAACCATCTAGAATGTCTGTGTGTATGTTTGTACCTGACAAAGACATATAAAATACATCTCAATAATTCACTCGATCTAAAAGTCTTACACGATATCAGTAATTAATGAGTAATATTAACGTACACAAAACGGATTACTTGTTATAATAATCTTTATTTATCGTTATAAATCATTAGGAAACCAACAATTTGCATTACTTGAAGCTTAAATCTTAATATCAAAATGCAATGTCGCTTCTATAATACATTATCCACATAAGAACTCGGTTTCGGTTCAGGGATTCGTATTCAGAGGCTTTGTGCTTTGATGATAGGGTTGGCGACGAATTGATTGATGTTCAGCTTTGTTACTTCTGTGTGTACCATTCACACATAACAATGGAGGAACACGTCCAAATTATTGTCATATGTTGTAACATATCGCTCGATCTACACAGAATGCGCCCGCGCAGGTTGCTTCAGCTATATTAGATTGTTTGCGGTATCTGTCCGATCCAGGCCTTATTCTGTTTCAATTTAAATGATATTAAGAAAAAATTGCGATAAAACAATATCGCAATCCTTCCCTGGTCGTGATGCCACCAACGTAACGAATCTATACCGTAACGTTCTGTCTGTGTAACTTAAACTTTTCAATTGCGAGACGCTTGACGTTGGTTCGGTTTTCTGTTTGACTCGAGTGTTTATTAATTTGATATGAAACTTATGAAAAAATTTGCTACGAAAAAAAATCGTTACAAATGTTGTTAGAAATTAATTCCAAAATGGCGGATTTCATAAAAACAGAGTTTATGTATGTACGTGTATATCAAAACCGCCGAAATGTATTCACAATTTTTAACGATCTTTTTAAATTGCGTTCAGGGTCCACTAAGCGCTCCGTCCGATATATATAGCTGTTAAGATCTCTATCTACCCTCAGTAGATTACATAGATCTGGTGACGTCAACGATGCGTGAACGCAGGCTCTTAGACACCTAACGCCATCTGTTGGTGGGTAAACGGATATATTCTGCGTTAATTATTATTCGCTTTCATTTCAATTACATCTCATTGAGCTTAAATATTTTTGTACTGTTAGCATTAATATAGTTCATTACAATGTAATTTTATAATTAAATATATTGAGAGTGAGGATAGGGTGTCTATAACTAGAAGAAACGATTCTAATACGTTGTTTTCCGGCACATTTCTACGCTTACAGCGTATGTCATAACACGTCAGCGTTCATCATCAGAATATATATATAA